>JBBJLS010072229.1:0-10536 GCA_037577275.1 Bryconaethiops microstoma
AGGAATTTAACAGACACTGGCATGGAATGGTTTCACACTCATAGAGATGCTGATTTAGAAATAAATTGCAGTGCTCTCTTATTTTTTCTAGAGCTGTATGTAAAACTGGAATCCGTTACTCCACAAGGGGTCCCCCCTCAAAAAGACCTCTAATTAGGGCAGAAACTACTTAAAGGAAAGCAAAAGGTGTTTTAGATCCAAAATATTGTATCGTTTTCAGTGAGAATGTATGACATAAGACCTTTTCCGTCCTTTTTTCTCATGGAAATCTACAAGAGCAAAGGTATTTTGGGGATTCTCCAGTTTCTGCTGATCCTGTTGGTGTGGTTTTCAAAGTTAAGGCATCTGTCAGAAATTCTTATTACTGCATAAGTCATCTCTAGGGAAGGGTTGCTATGGCATAGTGTGGAAGCTAGCGCACAAACAGACGTGCATTAATAATTTACGCATTTGGAAGTGCAAGCAGTTCCCTTGTTAGCTCGCTTTCCCCAGGTACTGCAGTGATTTCTTTTGCTTTTGCAGCCGCGCATTTATCTGATCCGGTTCACTGACTGCGTCTGAGAATGAAAAAGGGGAGCTTAAGATAGGAAAGTCATGTCGACCACTGAGAAGAACACAGGTTTCCTTTTTTTGTTGTTTTTCGCTTGTTTTTTTTTTTTTTTAAATGTTCAGGGTCGGAAGGGGGCATAACAGTAAGATCAAATGCACCCGACAGCAAGAGAACTGAACCTTCCCTTTTTGCAGACGCTTGTGAAATTACAGGGTCACAAATTGGATATACACACACACACACGAACCTCAGTGTCATGCATATTTTGCATGAGTAACTTGTTTACTTGTTTGTATATGTGTATAAACATCAGCAGTGTAGTTTCCACTAATAGATTCCTGGAAAAGTGAAAAATAACATATTAAAAAAATATTTGAAAAACATTCAAATATGCTGTGTGCTGTGCAGAAGGTCTGGTACATTTTATGGTGGTTTCTTTGACCAATATGTTAAACAGCTAAAAACAAATAAAAAAAAAAAGAAAAAAGAAATAAAAACAAACAAAAAAAAACATTTGCATAAAAAAGCCATTTTATGTGTGTTCCTATAAGAGGATGTGTAACTTAGTTTCACTTAAAAAATCAACAAATCGTGTAATTTGACTGGGGTTATTTATACTTTTGCATACACGTATACAATCACAGTGTATTTATTGTTTGTTTGTTTGTTCTAATTGTTTCATTTTTCATTATTTAATGTGTTTATTTAACACATAATTACTTTCGACCAGGATGATGGCTCTGGTTTTTAGCAGCAACAAGGTCTTCATGGATCTCCTTCAGTCTCGTTAGGAAAGGCTCTCATGTGGCTCCTCATGAATCTGCATGAATCTAAATTTTTCATTATATTTCACATATGTACATTTTTAAGTCTGCAAAACATAATGAATTAATAAGCAAGTGGATATAAGGGGAACATAAAGCTATTCTCAGATAAAAATAATATTATACTATACTATTATACTGTACTACATATACTACTATATTAAGCATACGATACTAATAGATACTATTTGGCTATTATAGTACACATACTTTAATATTGAATACTACTTTACTGTTATACTATTCAAATTATACTAATACATGCTATTATACTATACATACTGCACTAATATATACTATACTACACACTGTACTAACGAATACTGTTATTCTATACACACAAATAAATATTATTATAATATTATACTATACATAATGTACTAATATCTACTGTACATACATACATACTATACTAATATATGCATACCTACATGCATGCATACTATACATACTGCACTAATTAATAATATTATATACACTGTACTAATATAAAGTATTATACTATACACACTATTGCACTATTCTACCATTATACTATACATACTGTACTAATGAATACTATTATTCTATTATACAATTACAATATGTGTACAATATGTTGCACTAATGATTATATTATACACACTGTACCAATAAATACAGTTATAGACACTGTACTAGTAGTTACTATTAAAGTATTTTTTTATACAATCTATACTATTCAATGCACTGCTGATCATATTGTACTCCTTTGCCATACTATTTAGTCTGGTAGCAAGTGAGTCATGCTATAATATTACTCCATTATTTCAGGTGGAAAGTGCCTTGACCGTGAGCTACCGCTGGCAGACAGTACATACTGACCCTACTGTCATTGTCAGTGCGAGCTACTGGCCCTGCCTGTATATGACAAATTGTCAATACCCCACAGTAGAAGTGTAGAGTAAGGACTCAAATAAATAATCACAACACAATACTATGTTCTAAGTCATAATAACAAATGTTTCAAACAATATAAAGTTCTGCCTGCATGCCTTTACTGCTGTTTTGATAAGCCATGTGATGGTAGGCCACTGGTCAGTAATCTTTATGAATCAATAGGTCATGAGCTTGATTTCAAATGACAGCGTCCTGCTATGGTGCCTTTGAGCCTAACACATAATGAAAAATGACTCCAGGGGGACCGTCCCTGCAGCTGGCATATGTGATTCAAATGTGTCAGCTCAACTGCATATGAAGTCCAGAGAGAAAAGTAGTATCCATCTTCTTAGCATTGCAAAAAAACTTTTCAGGATGCACAGTTACTCAAGGTTTTTCTTTAGTGGACAACAGTACACACTACGAAACACAATGTACTTAAAATGCACTTAACCCTACCTTAATTTACCCCTCAAAATACACCAAACCCCTTAATCTGAATTAAGTGGCCGTTAATTTTTTAAACCGACCCTTAATTAAAATTAGATTTAAGGCATGAGTGTGAAACCCCTTAATCTTAAATTTAAGGTGTTAATTCAGGAGGCTTTTATTATTTAAAGGGCAAATTTGAAAAAGTAAGGGTAAAATTCAGTAATTTTACCCCTTACTCAGCCTTAATCTGTGCACTTTTTTCCTTAATTTTCTTTCATTTCCTGCATGGGAAATTAAGATCAAAATTAAGGTCATTTTAAGGGGTAAAATTAAGGCATTTGTACCATATGTTTACATCCCTACCCAAAGTGTACAAGAAAATAGAGGCCTAACATACAGTTCTTCACACTTTTCTGGCCAGACAATTCTTCACACTTTTCACTGGTGCGAGAACCATGTTTAACAAACATTAACCAGACTCATACAAACCGGCTAATTAGAGATGCCACTAATCCCACTACTCAGATTAGAGAGGCCACTTTTTTGGGGCAGCTTGTGACCCAGTGGTTAGTGAGTTGCCCTTGTGATCAGAAGGTTGTGGGGTCAAATCCCAGTACTGCTACTGACACCACCAAGTACCCTTGAGCAAGGGACCATCCACACACACTGTTGCCAAGGCGCCCCCCATTGGTGAATGGGTTAAATTCACAGAAAGAATTTCACACTGTTGACATTGTGTGGTGTGTTCACGCGTGACTATAAGGGGCCACTTTACTAAATCTGACCTGAAGCCATTACAGCTAAAACAAGGATATAGGAAGCCCTTGCTTTACTTCAAGAGAGCGGCAAGGAAGAAGAATAACAGAGGCAACTGCACACAGGATGAACCCCCAGTGATCTCCAAAAGACCTTCATATTAGATATGATGCACACTCAAACTGTTTGTTCATCAAGAGTTGAGAGCTAGCATTAAAAAGTTTCATTTCAAACCAACAAAGCCATTATGAACTTCAAATTAAACAAGAACGAAGTCTGCTTCAAAGCACTCTGATTGTAAGAGACATTCAGACAATAAGGAACTGAAGACCCATGTGAAAGAGCTAAAAAAAACAATTAAGAGTGCTTACCCAAGGAGAAAATTTGCTCCAAAAGTAGTGTGCTGACACCTAAAGCACTGTCCCATATGGCGTCCTAAACCTAGGGGTCCTTCTCCACCTCAGTGATGTCAACAATGCGACCTACATGGCAAGAAACCTTAAAGGTTCTAGAGCTACAAGCATGCGTTTGAGACAGACCAGATGTGTTGCATCTGATGTATTTGGACATACAGTACTCATATTTTTAAAGTGTCAGTATAAGCTCATAAACTCAATAATGATTTAAATGAATGCATTTAACCTTATATCTAAACATCTTCCTTCCCACATTGTTGGTCAGACACCTGTAACCTGAACCATCTGCTTGTCTGTATCTCAAGGAATTTGGGGTAATACACTTCTGTTATTCAGGGTTTGGGCTAGGTCCCTTCCTTCCATTAAAGGGCAATCTAAATGCTTCATCAGACCAAGACATTTTGGGCAACGCCATGCTTCAACTTTGTGGACCCAGTTTGGGGAAGAACCGTTTCTATTCCAGCATGACTGTGTCTCAGTGCACAAAGCAGCTCCATAAAGACGTGGCTGGATGAGTTCAGTGTGGAAGAACTTGACTGGCCACACAGAGCCCTGACCTCAACCCCATCCAGCACCTTTGGGATGAACTGGAACAGAGTCCAAAATCAGTGCCTGACCTCATAAATGCTCTACAGAATGAATGGGCACAAAATATTGTGGAAAGCCTTCCAAGAAGAGTAAAAGCTGTTATAGGGGAACTTACTCCATATTAAAGTCTATGTATTTGAATACCATTAAAGTCCCTGTTAGTGTAATGGTCAGGTGTCCCAATACTTTTCACAGTTCACAACTGAGCATGCACATCACTACCACAAGAGTGTAGGGTTCCAGTTTCTCAATGAGGTGTTCAAGAGCACTCTAATACCCATAATTTTCACACTCATACATCAAATTTACAACCACAGTTCTTTAGGGAAGTACAATTGTACATGAGATCACTGAAAGAACAAGAGTGTGATTGACAAGTCCTTCCTGAGGGCTCTGGAGGGTTCTGAGAGTTCTTCTTCAACCAAGAAGGTAAAAATAGCTGGACACAAACATAATGCTTGGTAATGCTCGGCTGGACAATGGGTCCTAAGTGTCATATCTGATCCTATTCAGTCTCGTTGAACTGCATAATCTTGGGTTTTTTAATGAAAGTAGGACTTTCTTCTGAGCTTTACGTAGCACGTGTTATCACAACTCCCGACGGATCTATGAACGGCTACTTAGCAGCTGTTCTCACCATTCATCACAAACACAAGCTCAAGCTCAAAGGCAGGAACTTAATTACTTCCTCGCTATTCCTCACTTTTGTTCTCGCGCCACACAAGAAGGAAATAAACTAATTAAGGATTTATGTATTGCCACACACCCTCCGCTTCTCAAAAAAAAGTGAAATACATTTCTTTCTTTTCTGTCTGCGTAATCTAGCCCTCACAGCAGGGTGTAACTTAAAGTTCTATGTACCTTTTTATTCACAACATTGTACTTTGTAAAAAAAAGTCTCAGCCCCCCAAGGAGTTTAACTGGAAGTCACAGCTACTGATTTGTACTGAGAAACCTCTGTCAGGCTTTTCTCTGTGTAAACTGAGACCTTGCTACAAAGCACTATACATTCTTTGGACTCACCTCTGCTTCTGTTTATGAGATGGTCTTCCTCTTGGATAAATTAACTGCATGTAATTAGGCTGCTTCTGCAATGGCAGCATCCATGTAGAGTAATTAATGTAGGATTTGATTTGGTTTTATTGAAGGTTCACATACATTTATGTGAAAAGCTTCAGTGAACTAGGCAGTGTATGCAATTTTTCTTCTTTGCGAAACATCGTTCAGCCAGACACTTACAGACCAGTGCTTCAGCCTGACTGGTGAGGATTTGGATTAATAAGCATTCACTTTTGACTGAAAAATCACAGGCATTCGTCAACTGCACACTGGTCTGGATGAAGGGCGTTTAAATCAAAAGTTGCTTGTCATGATGCATTCCATCTCTACGCAAAGCCCTGAGGCAGCACGGCAATTGGTCTGCCCCTTTTCAGCACAGTAACAACGCAAGTGTTCGGCACACAACAAGGCTATGACACTACGAAGCTCCCTAAAACAGATGCAAGTAACACATTCATTTTCTTCATTAGCCACTTTGAGCTAGCAGAAAGACTAATAATGTGAAGCTTTACTTTGTGATGAAAACACTTTATATACTATAGATGTACTATTCATAGACTCATACACACATCCACATTAATTCACAGAAGACAACAGACTCAAGTGTAGAGACTGAGAGACTGATGTATATTTGTATGTATGTGTATGTATGTGTATGTGTGTGTGTGTGTGTGTGTGTGTGTGTGTGTGTATGTATTACATGACAGAGGATGGAAAATGAATAAGAATACAGTTTATGTCTTATAAAGTAGCTTGACAGCTGAAAGATACATCAAACAAATCAAACTAAATATGACATTGATCACATACACATACACTTACCCTGATTAGTGTCTATGTGATTAATGCCATATCTAGTTATTAGGCAACTTAACCTTTAGTAACCTACCCTAGTTTTCACAAGCTAGTTCACATCACAAACTGTTAGACGAGGTAAGTCTTGAATCTGTTTACTGACCAGTGTTTCAAAAAACGGAAGTGGATCTGACCAACAAAAGAGAACCTACTGATGAATGAGTTTTTAAAAACAATGGCATACCCTTGAGAGGGAGATTTTCCCTGTCCTTCTACAATTCCATTCTAATGTTCAGAAATGTTCATCGCCATGCAGAACTTGCAGAACTCGCTGTTCCCTAACGTTCTAATCACATTGAACTCACCAGCGACCAACCAGAGCACATCACGTATTTGTGATCGTCCTATTCAAGGGTTAAGCGAGAACTTTCAGTGTGCGTTTGCTTGTACCATCTCGTTACTACAGTAATTATCCCCAACTGTGATTCCCCAAGGGCTGCCATTAAGCCCTTGTAACTCATAAAAATTAGCATTAATGCTAAAGGCACAAGGGATACAAAGGGCATTCTAATAAATTACTTTATTAGTTTTATGAATTTTTTTCTTGAGTAATTTATTTGTAGCTTATAATTAACAGGGGTGCACTTTAAATGTGACCTTGTTGGTCAATATCACCTAAAATAAAGAAAAAGTATGAGAACACTTTCTTCACTTCTTTGTTCCTTCAGGTAATTTGGATGATAAAGTTCCTGATGATCATGTAGCTTCCAGATATTTCATGGTCCAGATATTGTGTTTGGGTAACAGGGTTGAGTGAAACTAAAAATCTACATTTTCATAGCCTAAAACAGATAGTTTTACTGAGATTCACACATTAAGATAAAAAATTATTCAAATATGGTATTCAAATATGTTTCAACATATGTTTCAGTAGTCACAAAGACAGGCAAAAATACAGTTTTGTGTTGAACAGATTTTTATGCTTTGGGCAATTGTTATCAAAACTTCACAGCTAGAACCTATTTGTCACTTCAGTGTAATTATACATTTGTGACTTTCTGGTTGGGCCCACAGTGGCACAGTTTGAGTCTGGGTCCTGGTCTATATATGTGTGTGTGTGTGTGTGTGTGTGTGTGTGTGTGTGTGTGTGTGTGTGTGTGTGTGTGTGTGTGTGTAGTTGACGCACATAAACCATCATATTTCTCTTTTTATCATATTTCTCTTTTTTTCTCTTTTCTATCTTTTCTTTCTATTTTTCTTTCTTTTATCTCTATCCTTTTTCTGTTCTTTCTCTCTTTTTCTTTCTTTTCTCTCTGTTCTTTCTTCTCTCTCTCCCTCTCTCTCTCTCTCTCTCTGTTTCTGTGTTTCATGACTTTGCCTGCTAATGATTCATTTCTGGACTTGTGATGTTTCACACACACACTCACACACCCACACACACTGTACTGATGTGAAACAGTAGTGGCAGGTGTGTAATTAAAGGCACCGTGGGGTCAAAGACAGATGAGGATGAGGATGAAGATGAAGATGACGATTGTGGGTGTACACTGACACTCCTGCTAATTTGACATTCTAACTTGTGTGTGTGAGAGTGTACGAGGGGGCTTTCAGAAAAAAAACTTTCTGGATAGTTTTGAGATAAAATGGAGAGAGAGAGAGAGAGAGAGAGAGAGAGAGAGAGTGAGAGTGAGAAAAACGTACCATGCAGAGAGAAACAGGCTGAGGGGTGAGAGAGGATACAGCAGAGTGAGAGAGAGGTGGGCATTATCGAGTGTGTGCAGATGGTCAGCTGCTGGACAGCATGTTGCTCTGGCTCTGACACCCAGGGATGTGTTTGGGCAGAGATTACTTCACACACACACAGACACCCACACACACAGACACACACACACACACACACACATATACACGCAAGCATATACATATACACTCTCTCAACTTGATCAGAGACACAAACATGAGAGAGATCAGCAGGGAACACCCGGACCTAATTGAAAGCAGTGGGGTGTTTGTGAGGTGGGGTTGGGGGTGTGTTGGTTAACCGATTGCTAAGAGATACATGGGTGTGTGTGTCTTGATTTTGTGTGTTTGCGTCCAGGAAAAACCATGAATAAATTACAGAGCCAATCAAATTGTCCTGATATAGAAATATAAAGTCTATGTTTCATTTTTCAAACTGAAAAAGCACCATTAATTTCAGTCACACTATTGTTCTTCTTAAGTTTTATTATTTTTACTGTTTTCGGCGCACTTCTCCTCTAAGCATGTTTTAGATAATGGCACTGTTTCAACTCTGACACATGTATTTTACACCCCAACTCACTCTCATTGTGCTTGTATACAACTTTTTGAACACCTATGAGGGGATGATCGAGCTGAGCCTGCAAATCGTTCGTCGCCTCAGCTCTCTACCTAAGGCTGCTCCCCGGACCCGGACCCTTGACCTTCACTCCCCAGCGTTGACTACCACCAGGCCCACACCATCAACTTCGACCTCAGAAGCCCACTCCGGAGCCGGGGAACCCATGCAGATAGGACGCACCTACCGTCGTCTGGGGACGGTCCTGGAGGGGGGGGGTATTGTCACACGCACCAGATCACGTGAAGTCAATCGGCACCGGAAAGTGACATCACGCTAGAGTATATAAACAGGAAGAGACGGTTCCTCTGTACACAGACATTGAGCCTCTTGCCCGATTCGTGTCGCCCTCTACTCTACGGTACCGTGAGTACTTCTGGTTCACCAGTCTCCTCTTCTCTCTCTTCTCTGAGTGCGTGTGAGAACACGGATTCCTTTGGTGGGAATCTCTACTCCTCTCTGGAGCGTTCTCAAATCAACTGCATGAGTAACCAGCTCTCTCGTTTGTCTCCGCGACTGGGCTCTTCCCTCACGCCACAACTGTGCAACTTTCAGTCATTCATGATCTACTCCATGACAATCAGCCCATGAAATCTGCTTTTAGTTATTAAGCTGTTTTACTGATGTTGGGTTAGTTTCATAGGAAACTGTGGGTGTGGGGTCTGTTTTTGTTTACATCTCAGCCTCTAAATTGTTTGAGAATTTTAAAAAACTTCCTCTAAATTAAGTCTCATCAGTGCTTTAGAGCAGGTGCCTGCAGCTCCATCAGTGCAGCTGTGTTGACACTCAGATTTCATTCCATGTCTCCCTTGCTCTATATTTCCCTCTTTACATATTCATGAGAAAGCAGTGACTCACTTTAGTGAAGGACATTATGAAAAAGATCATACACACACAAAGGCAGGTACACAAACAATCGCACATAAGAGGAACCACTGAGGGTCCATAGCTGGGTGAAGAAGCTCCGAGCCACACACTTCCAGCACAGATGAATCACGGCTTCCGTTTAGTTCTTTCATTAAACAAAAGCTCATAAGCACAGAAAGCTTTTTTTACCTACTTAAAGACCACATAATGTAATCAAGTGGTCCACCCACCCAGATGCTGTATCCAATGTAGTGTGTGTATAAAGTGTATCCAATGTAGTGTACTGTATCCAATCTAGTGTGCTGTAGTGTGTGTATGTACAGTACTGTGCAAAAGACTTGCGCGCCTCATTATTTCATATTTTGCTTCCAGACTTTCTTGTATTTTTGATTCCAGATGATCAGGTCGTGGTTAGTATACCAGTGGTGCTCAGTGCTGAGTATTTGGAACACCTTTATCTAGGCACCTTATATCTTTAGGCACTTTGCAGCCTGTCACAGTAAAACATTTGCTCCCATTTCTTTCATTTAATCTTCTCAATATGCCAAAGATAAGGCAGCCATAAATTAGTATTTTGCACAAACAAGGTGATTCAAAGCAAAATCAACGGTTAGAGCATTTTCTTCTCCTAGCCATGTGCTTCTATTTCTCTCCACTCTCTCTCTATCTCTCTCCCTCTCCCTCTCCTTTCCCTTCATCTCTCTCTCTCTCTCTTGCTCTCCTTCTCTTTCTCTCTCTCACTTTCTCTTTCTCTCTCTCTGTGTTTGATTAAGCACAGTGCTAAACAGGTTTGAAAGAGAAACACAAAATGAGCAACACACACAGATGTGATGAAGTTAACAGTGCAACATTCTTAAACACAGGGATTGATCTAAACAATTACATCTGGCAAAAGAAGCTCTTGTCTGATTACATCTGTGAGTGAGTGAGTGAGTGTGTGTGTGTGTGTGTGTGTGTGTGTGTGTGTGTGTGTGTGTGTGTGTGTGTGTGTGT
>JBBJLS010072230.1:0-10534 GCA_037577275.1 Bryconaethiops microstoma
TTCTTGAGCTAATCTGAAGGCCACATGAAGTTTGGAGGTCTGTAGTGATTGACTCTGCAGAAAGTCAGCGACCTCTGCGCACTACGCACCTCAGCATCTGTTCTGTCAGTTTACGTGGCCTACCGCTTTGTGGCTGAGTTGCTGTCGTTCCCATTCACTTCCACTTTGTTATAATACCACTGTGGAATATTTAGTATCGAGGTCATGACTAGTGGCTGGCACACAGAAGTGGAGACGCATTTGGACGCACACAGTGGAGTGGAGACCAGAGTGTTTTCTTGTACATGCACAGGAATAAGGAGGTCACACTTCACACTGGTTTGTCCTCATTAGTTCAAAACTAAGTCCACAATAAAACCAAACAGAAGAGTTTGTAAGCTCGTGTTTGTTGCCTTTTGCTCCAACTTTCAATGCACAGCCAGATGTTTGTTACCTTTGTCCACCAGGTGAGTCTAGACCTCCTGCTTAAGGCTGCGAGCAACAGAGAGAGTTGTGTCAGGTAAACATGGTAAACATGGCAGTGAACGGACAATGCATTTTGAGTCGGGCTGGATTTAAATAAAGAGTAAGCAAATTAGTAACAGGTGAAACTAATAACTGCAGGAAAAACCAAAATGGAGATAACGGTAGGGGAAGTAAAATGAGGGTGTGAAAGAACCCACCCTCTAAGGTGCAGCTTCCGAGGTGCAAACAGGCTACCACAGAAGTGGGGCCAGAAGAGGGGCTCAGAACAGAGTCAGATACCGGGAAATAGGGAGACTGACAGCACCAACTGGAGACGGACAGACTCAGAGGTTCAGACAGAGGTATTCAAAGATTCCGATTCAGAATTTCAGAAAATTCAGACAAAGGTTCATAGATTCAGACAGATTTAGATTGACTGATTCAGGTTAACACTACCCAGACATGGTGGGAGATTAAAAACAGTATAAGACGGAAGCCTGAAGATCGATTACTTCAAAATAAGAGTGATGTTTTAGCCATTTACTGGTATAAAGATACAAGAGGTGTTGTTTTATCAGTTAACAGAGTGCTGCATTAACAATAAAACACTAAGAACTCGTCACACATCTCACCTGTGGCTAAGTTAGTTAACTAGTAAAGTGTGCTATTGAAATATTTTTTCAACCCAACTCAACTTTCTGTAGCAGAAACTGTAGCAGAAACAAATAAAATTAAATTACGTAAAAAAAAGTCACTGGCTAAAAAACATTCTGACAGGCAATATCCATTACAGTGGATAAGGCCTATGCCTGAATAAATTCACATTGTGAGTACAAAATGCAAAAGGACAGAGGATTGGGCATGGGGGACTGACGCTGACAACTGGGATTAGGGGGCCGAGACTGGAGTTTGCCTGAAGAAGACGGGTAGAAAAAAGGAATTGTGACTGGGTTTGAAGCTGAGGGTAAGATGATACATTGGGCGTTTGTGAGACAGTGACTGGGACATGGACTGTGACTGGTATGTTAACAGGGATTGCGATGGGAACAGGTTGAGAGCAGGGGCAGAGACAAAGACCACGGTGGGAACAGAGACAGGTATGTGTATTATAATGGGGACTGGAAATGGACACTTAGACCGAGTGCAGGGTTTAGGAAAAGGTGTAGTTTGGAAACAGAGGTACATGGGGCTGGAGCCACTTCCAGGACTTCATCCAAGGTGACTGCCTTGTCCTGGGTAGCCTCCCTCTGATGACTCATAGTCTGGGAAGCCTATCCAGGACTTCATCCAAGGTGACTGCCTTGTTCTGGGTAGCTTCCTCCTGATGACTCATAGTCTGGGAAGCCAGCAGCGGGGAGCAGCTGACTAGGAGGCCGGAATGGATGTGCTCTCCAGAGCACAGAGGGCAGATACAGATAATCATCAATTGCTGGGCTCAAACATTAAAAACTCCATTCATCTGTTATGACTGGTGGCTGGCACACAGAAGTGGAGATGTATTTGCAGATGTAAACCAAAGAGTTTTACTGAATGTGCCCAAGACAACAGGAGTAAGGTCGTCACAATTGACAATGCGGCCACTATTAAATTTGTCTATGTGGGGCTGTAATTTTGAAAAGGAGTGTTTTTGTGTGGAGCACCACGCTTCTGTCAGCTGTTTGGGGTTTTGAGTTTAAGTAATTGTCTTTGATTCATGTCCAAGTCTTTTGTGTATTTAAGCTCCAGTGATACTTGCCTTTGTGTTTGTCAACATTAATACATACCCTCACTCTACCCATCCTTCATGTGTCTCCTTCACTAGTCCCTTGTGTTTTGGGCCCCCGTGCTTTCTTTGTGTTGTGTTATTTGAGTTCGTGTTTTGTAATAAAAAAAAAACAACAAAAGGAACCCTGCGTATGCATATATATTATATATAATAAAATAATATTTTAAAATAATATTTTTTTACTGAACTACATGTGCTAAGAAACATACATTTCACTCAAAATAAAATCTATAGTCTGCAAGATGAGGTGAGTCAGTCTATCCCAATGAAACCTGTGGCAGATGCTTTTGAACTGTATCTTAATAGGGCTGAATAGTTAACATGACACAATCAATGCTAATAATTCCAATCCCATTAGATTACATGTCAAACCTAGATCAAAAATAGATCACAGAGAAAAACAGATTTCATACAATCTTGTTTTTAATGGGACAACACCACCAATTTGTTACTACTTCTATTTATACTACAGGGAGGCCTGAAACACACAGGCAGAACACTCTTTACCACTCAAGTAAAGTTGGGCTTTTCTGTAAGGTGTAAAGGCTTTCAACAACAACAAAAACGCATCTACTTCTACATGGGATTTTTCTTGACAACCACAGAAAGAGGACACCTTGGTGGGCTGTAGTCTACATAATGTAGACCACAGCAACATGACAAATCCAAAAGGGATATCACTGACAGAGGTGCTCGCCGCCGCCGCCGCCGCCACCACCAGCGATTGACAGGTGACAAAACCAAGGGTGACAAATTCCATTACACTAAACAAGAAAAAACAAAAAAGTATATTTGGTGTGCTGAGGGATAGAGTTGGTAAAGCTGACTGACCAGCCATGACATTAATTTGGTCTTTCTGAAGACGTTTCTCCATGGGGAGTGTAAAAACACCTGAGTGATCAGAAATTTTCGCAGGGAGGGATTAAAGGATGTTAATCAGAAGGGCGAGAGGAAACAGCAGAAATGTTGCGAGCCTTACGTGCTGCATTAAACATAGATGTAAAAGTGAGACAAGAGGGTGGGGAGGATGGGAGCGAAAAAGAGCTTCATATGGAGGTAAGATTAAGGGTTTAATTTGAAGGCCACATCACCATTATGGCATGGACCGGTGTCAGTGATACATTTCTATCTGATGGAAGAATACTAACATTTGAGCCTGCACAGTAAAACAAAAGCTTGGAAACAAACTGCACATTTTAAAAAAAAATTTCTGAATGTACAAACCTAGGCCAGAACACCATACCAATAAGAGTCCTTGGGCAAGACCAAGAGGAGTACATTCAGCTACAATGTGTAACGTGATTCAGGATCATAGGCATATGCAGTGTGGGGATATTAAAATAAAAACATATATTACATACAAACAAAACTGTTACCAGGATTACATAATTTCCAAAGTTATATGCATATATGAAAAGTAATACAAAGGTCAGTAAACGGTATATAACAGAGATGATTTTATAAATAATATAAGTGATTTTTATGGTGACTACCTGCAGTGTATCTGCAGCAGTCACGGGAGTTTAGGTAGCAGCTCTAGCTACTACATCACTAGTTAATTAACTATTCTGTTGGAAGTTCTTACATACGATTGCTAGCTAAGTTAAACATTTTTTGTTAAACATCACCCACTTGAGGGATGAGCTCACCTCTGAAAGACAGTTCTTGTTTGTGAAATAAAGTTTCAGTGACACTACAGTCATTCCTAACCAAATGAAATTAATACTGTATTCCAGACACCTTAGAACTATGGAAATATTTCATTTAACAATTAAAAAAAAGTTTGATTATGTTGAGCTATCCCGACATGCAAAGTGCTTTTTTTATGCAGTCATCAATGTTTTCCTCTTTCACTAAGGTATAAAAATGAGGTGAAAAAGGGGCCCAAATCCCTTAGCTATCCACCACCAAAGATTCAAGAACATAAAGCAAAAGTGTGCTGATGTCCACAAATCAGGGAATAGATACAAGAAAATATCTGTTCGTTTTCTTGTATCGAAAATGCCCTTATCAAAAGTTCACGTTTAGGATATTCAAAATTAACATGAGCCAGCCAGAGTGATGATGGTCAGAGAGGCAAATAAGTCTTCAAACACCAAAGTTGCAGAATTATAGGTTGTTTTTTTACTCTGACACAAAACACTTTTCCAGTTTGCCACACGACACTGGAACTTTAAGTGGGACAGGGTGCAGTGGTCAGACAAAACAAAAACTGAGCTCTTTGACGTGAGGCTCATGTGATGCTGTGAGACTCTATTTCTTCTAAAGGCCCTGGCATCATTCATGTACGTGGCATTATTGATTCTTGGAAACACCAAGAGATTTTAAACAAAAATCTGGCAGCATCTGTCAAGAAGCTAAGACTTCCAGTAATACAACAATCCAGTGTGCACATCAAAATCCACTCAAAAATAACTGAACACAAAATCAAGCTTTTGTCATGACCATCCCAGTTCCCTGACCTAAATCCAATTGAATACTTGAGGGTTTAGCTCAAGAACAGAATGGACAAGAAAAAACTCGAAGACTACTCATATGTTCTTAGCTCTTTTAAAACATTAAAATAGAAGAGTCAGTACTGTTTTGTTGGCAAAGGAGTTTGGAAAATTAGTTAATGGGGTGTGCTAATAATTATGACTTTTTTGGAATTATTTTTGTTTTCTTGTGGTAATGCGCTTAAATGGAATTTATCTTTTTTTATTTGCTAGGCAAAGAGAACATTTAAGAAACATTAAAATACATTTTCACTCATTAAATAAGGGTTCTAATAATTCTGGACTGTTATTGTCTGTTTACAGGTGCAGATAGTGGAAACCTGCACCTACTAAGTATGGTCCACCTGCACCTACTAGGTATGTTTCACACTGGCCTGCCGAATTAGCATTTGATGCAGACGAGGCTATGAGCATGATGTCAGAATCAAGCTTCAATTAAGCTCAACGGGGCAAGCAGCCTCCTCTGCATGACTTATCTCACTGTTCCACATGTTCACTTTACATCATGCAAATGATGGGAAACAATGTGCTGGGCTGCTCCAGTCACCTGTTGTTAGTCTCAGGAACAAAGGCGGGGTGCTGCTGCCAGGCCCCACAGCCAACCAGGTAATGAGGCTTCATGAATAAGTATGAGGGCCAGTGCCAGAGAAGGCAGGCAAGCTGGGTGATTGACAAATAAGATAAACAATAATAACAAGCAAGGGCAAAGACAAAAACCCATGCAGGCCCAGCCAATCATAATAGAGAGAAGGCTGTTGCCATGGCGAGGTGCAGAAGGGAGGGCTTACTGAGCATGCAATGCCTGATAGGCCTCAAGATGTGTAACTAAGAGAATACTACAGTAACCTCCCGCTTTTATGCGGTTCAGCAGTCACAGGATCAGTCTCTCATGGATTTTTTTCTAATGACTGTTAGTGGAAACTCACGCACGTTCGCGGAAACTGCAGATATCCTTCACATTTTTTTGCTTTTGTGACCTCTGGACCTTGTGAAATTAAAGTGTTTTGGTAGCATATCTGGGGGCATATTTAGGGTTTACACTATAAAAATAGGCATTTTTAGGCATTTTTTTAAACCACTTCAGTTTTTCACTATACACAGGTGCTCTTGGAACATAATAAGTGGGAGTTTACTGTACAGCACTTTTAGCCAAGCACGGGACATTGCATCAATGTAACAAATTCTTGATAATACAAAGACCTATTTATGCGGTGGAGGCATTTGTTATGGTTTACAATACTTTTTTATAAATGAAGTAGAGTTTGTTTTCATTACACATGTTAATGCCTGGGACTGTACCACATTTCGTGAAGACAGCGAGATTGCTCTCCTCACCACGTTCAGACATTGTTAGCAACTACATAATCAACGGCTCCTTGATGACCAGCCTTCAAGTCTTTTGTGGTCACACCAATTCTGAAGAAACCTTTGCTGGACTCTTCAGACGTCAACAACTACAGACCAGTATCCCTTCTTGCAACGTGCCGTTTATAACCAAATCAACTTGTTTAAGACGTCACACTCCACTGAAACTGCTCTACTTGCCGTCTCAGAACAACTTCTTGCTGCGAGATCAGCCAACCTGTCTTCTGCTCTGATCCTCCTTGACCTCTCTGCTGCCTTCGACACAGTCAATCACCAGCTCCTCCGCACCACTCTCTCCAACCTTGGGATATCGGACACAGCCTGGCACTGGTTTGCATCCTACCTCGATGACCGGAGGTACCAGGTAACATGGCAAGGCACCCAGTCTGCCCCATGAAGTTTATCCACTGGTGTCCCACAGGGCTCAGTCCTAGGACCACTTCTCTTTTCTCTATATTCTCTTGGGGATGTAATTGCCTCACATGGCTTTTCCTACCACTTTTATGCTGATGATACGCATCTTATCCTCTCTTTCCCTTCCAGCGACAACCAGGCCTCAGCCTGCATCTCTGACTGTCTGGCTGACATCTCCTCTTGGATGACGGCCCACCACCTCAAGCTGAACCCCAGCAAGATGGAGCTCCTCTTCATCGAAGGGAGTCCTTCACCAAGCCACGATCTCATTGTTTCTGCTGGGAACTTGGTCATTGTCACTTCTAAGAAGGTAAGAAATCTTGGTGTTACGCTAGATGAAGATCTTTCTTTCTCGCCACAGGTTGACCAGATCTCGAGAACATGCAGATACCTTGTCTACAACATCAGAAGAATCCAACCCTTCTCACCATGAAAGCTACACAGATTCTCATCCAGTCTCTGGTCATCTCCAAACTGGACTACTGCAACTCTCTACTGGCTGGACTTCCACAGAAGGTAACTAAACCACTTCAGCTGATTCAGAATGCAGCCGCAAGGTTAGTCTTCAACTTTCCCGAGTTCACTCACACCACACCTTTATTAAGGAACCTTCACTGGCTTCCAGTGGCTGCTAGCGTTAAGTTCAAGTCCTTAACACTTGCTTTCAAGGCGAAGAATGGACTTGCACTCCCATACATAACAGCCTTGATCAAACAATGTATCACTTCTCGTGCTCTCAGGGCTTCAAGCACGGCTCGTCTTGAGCCTCTGCTGCTGAAAAGAAGAGGGAGACGTGCGTCAAGACATGTCAGTCTCGGCCCCCCAGTGGTGGAATGAACTCCCTCTTCCTATTAGATCCCTCGCTGTCTTCAAGAATCACCCACCTCTTCAAGGAGTGCCTTGGTGACTAACCATGTCTCTCAATTTGCTCCCCCCCCAAAAAAAAAAAAAAACTTAACCTCTGACTTTCTTTGACAGGTGTTTTTTAGGTATCATTTGAAAGGTGTTTAGGTGTACTGAGCGTGCAGTAACCTGGTTGAATAATGGATGATGACTTAAGTTTAGCTTTACAGGTTTAAGAAACAGATGTGGACTACTTGAGAACTGATGTACGTTGCTCTGGATAAGAGCGTCAGCTAAATGCTGTAAATGTAAATGTAAGTGCATCACAAACTGCTGCTAAATGTGATACCAGATGTTTCCCTTACTAAAAACAGCAGTCAATCAGTTACATTCTTTAACAGCGACAAGAGAAAGAAATATCAATGATCATCTATTCCATTTATTACTTTTTCAAAGTCGTTAGTATGTTTAGTGGCTTGACGTCTTAATAGCTAGTCCTGGAATCAGTTTTAAAAATGAAAAACAATTTAGATGTTAGTTCTATCAAGACATTGCATTTAGAGTGAGGAAAAATAAGAAGAGATGTGATTCTTATTGTCTAATTAATCCTAGCAGGACCCAGGGTTATTTAATTTGCAGAATGATCATTAACAAGTCCCAATCTGGCAAATTTTAAAAAAAAATGCAGATCTTAATTTGCTCTATTTCGTGAAACGATTGCAATAAACAATTGCTGACAACATCAAGGGATGGAGACAGTTTCAGAACTGACAAAATTAGTGAGCACATGGCTCATTTACACACTGTGCCTACATGACAACCCATAAACAGGGAAACAAACTACTATGTTGTCAGGAATAAATGATTTATATTTAAGTGACTGAATCATGAAGTGGGGTAACTGTTCTTTCACCCAAACACTTGCCTTTTGTCTATTACACCATCCAAAAAATGATAAATGACAAACCGTCAATACATGAAAACAAAAATACAGCTGAATTATTAGCAGCATGAGAAGCAGGGCAGGCCTGAATATTAGTATTCATTTATGCTAGTGTTCAGGTCCTTATTTATTTATTTATTTTTTTTTAAACCTCTACAATAGAAATATGACAGTTTATAGACTTATCACTATTTTTTACAAAACATTTCGTTAAAAAATCAGAAGAAAAATCCTGCCTAGGTAAGTTTAGCTACAGGCCAAATACAATCAACCCCCACTGAAAGACATTCAGACAAGCAGAAGCTGAACATGATCTCATTTATCCATCAAAGAGCTTAGACACAGATATAAACAGATAAAGCTAATGTAAACAATAGATTTAGCTGATTCCTAAATTATATGGCCAAAAATATATAATTTAGTATTAAACTTTGAAATTACTTGAAATTACTTTGAAATTACAGAAAATGAACTTGAATATCCAATTTAGGAAAACTAACTAAAATATTTTATAAAAATTAATGCTCTTCATCGATTTCAGCTCAGCCTTTAACACTATCATCCCCGACATCTTGTTCAGCAAACTGTCTGTTCTGGGAATCCCACAACTCACCTGCTCCTGGATCAAGGACTTTCTCACAAACTGGCCTCAGACAGTAAGACTGGGTCCCCACCTCTCCTCCACCCGGACACTGAGTACAGGCTCCCCACAAGCGTGTGTGTGCTGAGCCCACTGCTGTTCACCTTATACACCTCTGACTGCAGACCTACCCACATCAACAACACAATAGTTAAGTTTGCTGATGACACAACACTGGTGGGGCTGATCTCCGGTGGTCCTGGAGATCAGCCAAGGTCCTGAGGCTGTGTGAGTGGTGCTAGGCAAAAAACCTCACTATGAATACTAAAAAAAAACCTAAAGGGATCATCCTGGACTTCAGAATGCACAGGGGAGATCCACCCCCCTCCACATTAAGGGGGTGTCGGAGAAAAGATATTTTCATTTGTATTTTCCTTTTTTTGATTAATCAATGTATTCTTGTTTTCCTATTTTAGTTAATCCATGTATGCTTTTCATCAATGTATTCATTGTATTCTTTATTTTGATCATACATTCTTTCAGTTGTTCAGTGTTTGATTATTTAGTAGAGTAGCCATAACAGAGGGCAATGTTGACAGCCATAGTATCTCCTTGGAAGGTCAGACCAGAGACAGCACCTGGAAGAGAGGCCCAGAGTAGTTTTCCTAGAATCCTTGTAGGGGAGGAGGGGGCCTATGGACTACATGATAACAGTTTTACTATAAGTATTGGGTCTGTTCAATTGTGCAGTTAGATGGAATCTGTAATCCAGACTGAGGGAGTTCCCCTGCAGTTCTGGAGATTCGCGCCTCTGCTTGCAAGTCATAAATAAACTCGTTCTGATTATTTTGAGCAAAATAACAGTTTCTTTGTCCTTTATTGAGTTGCTTCTCTCATCCGTGTCGACTTTGCTGCGACAGTTGGCGCCAAGTTGCCTTGTCATGTTTGTAGTTGGGCTCTCTGACTTCATCTTGGTAGTATGGCTTAGCATCTTAAGAAGAGGTATCACTTTTGATGAACTTTCCCATTTCTCCCCTGAAAGCTCCTCTGTAGCCTGCTGGAATGAACCAAGGACATGAACTGCCTCTTTTATGGTGGCATACTCTAATGATGGTGGAGTTATATCTGTCCTTAGAGAGGCCAGAGCTGCCCCAACTGGCTCTAACTGCATATAGGAGCTCCAGCATGTAGTACGTGCTGTTCCACCTTGTCTCCACCTCAGTGATCATCTTCAGCACTGGTCTCCCCATCTGCTTCTGTACTTTAGTTAGTGTCTCTTGCAGTTTTGCTGGTTCTGAAATAAGTAACCAATTTCTGACATTTTGCTCTTAACTCACTAAGACCAACTGCCTCATCAAAAGACTTCACTATAAGATTCACAGAATGAGCAATGCATAGAGCATGTCTGATATTCAGTTTGTTGATATGTGCAACCATATTGGCTGCAGCATCTGTCACAAGGCATTTTGCTTTGTCTTGTATACCCCACTCCACCTTAAACTCCATAAACATGTGCCAGTGCCAAGTTGTCAGCTGTATGGGAGCTTGGAAAATGCTCTACCCCAAGCAAAATTGTGCCAAGATGGTCATCATGTCATGCGCGAGGCGCGTAGAGGAGAAGGACGAGAGGCACCACTGCAGTCTTCCATGAAGTAAGGGCTTTATTTAATAAACAAAAGAACTAA
>JBBJLS010072231.1:0-10534 GCA_037577275.1 Bryconaethiops microstoma
CACCCCCATATTTACATATATATATATATATATGGGGGTGGGGGGGTTGTGGGGTTCGTGCACATGTGCAAAGTCTCGGCTGTTGTCCGGGAAACAAAAAGTTGGCCCCTTCCTTTAATAGTTTATATATATATATATATATATATATGGGTGTCGAATTAGCGTGTTAAGTTGGATCAATTAATCACAGTAAAAATAATGCATAAAAAACATTTACACTGATTAATCACACCATGTGACTTTAACCCGGTCCAGTGTTCTGCCAAAACATGCTACCCATCAAGATGTGCTACCGTGCGCTTCTGCACATGTGCAGTTCCACAGTCTTGAGATTTAGAGCCACGGCCATAAATCCGTGAGTGCGGCTCTAGGTCATATTACTTGGACAAATGTAATGGGACACCTGACTCCTGCGAAAACCAGCCGAGACATAGAGCGCTGCGTGGACAAAATTAATGGGACGCCTGAGAATTTAAAGACACTACATTCAGATTCATAGACTTTCATATGGAGTTGGTTCCCCTTTACAATTGCTATAATGGTTCCGCCCCCATGCTCTAGACTCTGAGGGGAACTTGTTTTTCTATAACAAACTAGATAAAATGTGAATGCCCTGCATTGGCAAATAGCTTTGGTTTTATATTTGATTACATTAATGTTTAAGTGGAGATTAACAGAAATATTTGAACTGTAACTGTGTAACTGTGTTAAAGGGAACACTGCTGTTAAAAAGCTCCTTATTCGTTTAAAGTGTTTGTAAACCAAATGTTGCATTTTTGTTCAGATAGCAGTACTTTAAAAATAAAGGTGCGCAATATACTACTTTTGAATTAATTTGAATTTTGCTAGTAGACCAACCAGTTTAAAGAAAGAGAAACAGAGCGAAGGAGAGAGAGAAAGTGAGAGGGGAAAAGAGAAAGAGAGTGTGGGAAGGAGAGAAAAAGAGGAGTTGCGTGTGATAAGCATGCAATAACACATCTCTCAATTTGTGTTCAGAGGTTGAGGGCTGTGGTGTTCGAACACACAACAGGACAGGTTTCAACGTGCCTCCCAGCCCGGGGACAGTGCTGCGAGTGTGTTTGACCAGCAACACAGCTCAGGGCCCATAAACATAAAGTAGCCAATCCACAAACATACACACCCACACACCCACTCACACACTCATGCACTTTGAAACATTTACAGGCCTCCTGATTACAATCATTTAGACTTTGTTTCACCAGGGGCACCCAAACTTTTGCACATAGCCTGAAGATTGGGCAACACTACAGTAGAGCATCACTGCTGAGCGGCCATGTTGGTTTGACATGTGCACTAAGTTTGTAATTGAGAACACCATCCTTGCTTTACAGCAGGAATTTCAAGTCGAGGGTCGTTTTTCCTAGTCGGAGGTCGGAAATTTCCAGCGAGCTAGTCAAACACAATGTAACTAACCATTCTAGCTAAGCAACTGTTTTCTAGTCAAACACAACATAACTAACCATTCTAGCTAAGCAACTGTTCTAGTCAAACACAATATAACTAACCATTCTAGCTAAGCAACTGTTACACCCTAAATTCGTAATCTCAACCCTGATCCTAATTCCAACCCTAGACCTAATGCTGGAATTTCAACACTTCAGCATTTGAAGACAATCTTTAAGGACAAATCTAAATAAAAGCATGTCTAAAAATGGACTCATCCTATGCTTTTCTTCTTTTCAGTTTAGGTCAAAATGTTTGTATGGTTTTATGCACCAAAATTCATTTTTACATGCACTGGCTGTCCTATATTGTGCCTCAATCAAGAAGCCTTTCATGCTGAAAGACTCGTTTATAATTTCAATACAGACACATTTTGAAACTTTGTTCACATGCTAAATCAAACTCTTAAATAAAAAATAATTGCTGAAAGAATTAGAAGAGTCATACATCTGTTCAATTAATCAGTCTTGTGAGATTTTAACTGTTTATTATCAGTTAGTGCTCTTCTCCTGGTGTGTTAAAGCTGTCTAAGCATGTTGTGTTTGAAAAGATTTGGTAGAGCATCACATATCTCAGAGGAGGCCGGGGCTAGCCCTCAGCCTCCCAGTGCTGGTGGCGTCGTGTGATGGAGCGTCCATGCTAATGAAATGCTAATGAATGCCTGATGTTTTCTGATGGCGTCTGCCAACAACATTGTGGTATATTCTTAAAAGGTCAACACATATGCAAGTGTGTATGTGCATGCTTGCACGCTGGTGTGGGTGTGTATTTTAGAGAAAAATAAGTTCATTTGGGAGCTTAATTATTACTATAGACAGCAATGGAGGCAAGTAAATGTATGGAATGTGCAGGTTTCGATTGTGATGTTTTTGAAAGATATGTATTTTGAAAGATAAGTATTTGCTAATAGTTTATTGCTTACAGATGACTTGGCTGTGTTCGGATTAAGAATATTTTGCCTGCCCTGTCTCAACCACAAGGATGTGGGTAGGCATTTGGCCCTGAGCAATAGTTGCCAGTGCTGGTTTTAAGGAGGAGCTAAAAGCATATAAACCGAGTGGGGATGAATCAGTTGTGAAACTTTTTAATGGCTTGATCCTGATTTCTTTACAGCCAGTTTCCAAATCTTTGCATGCTGTCTAGAGTGTATGACAGAAGAGATGCACTGCTGCTGCTTCAAGTCTAGTTTTTGTTGCTTGCTGTGAGCTGCATGTTCCTGAAAGCTTGTTAAAACTTCAAGTTTAGGCAGTGAATTTGGAATAAAATAAGCTTACTCTGTTGATATTTTATAGTTGCCCTGCAGTAGGCTGGTGCCCCACCTAGGAGAAGTCCCTGTCGCGCACCCATTGACGCTGGGATAGGCTCCAGATGACCCTAGTCAGGATTAAGCGGTTACAGAAAATGAATGAGTGTGGAGGATAAACCCAATTGCTGAGTCACACGAGAGAGTAGGTAGTCCAGGCACTTTGACCCGTGTGCGTGACAAGCAGAGTAAGGCTTAATCATTCTACTGCAAATATATGTAAGCCTGTTCATTTTTAATACTGATGGATTAAACAAATATTCAGATTAAAGCCTTTCTATCACCTCACACTACTGATGATGGTATCACATTACTGAGGTATGGCACTCAAACATTATTCATTATAATTTTATCATATTTCATATGTCATAATAGTGTGCAGTACTAATTGTTGGCTTTGAGGACTTTTCTCAAAATATTCTCTGCATATTTTCACCAAACCGTTCCTTTAAGGCTGCACTCACACTAAATCGAGCCCTTTAAGAGTGGATCTAATCTGTCTGCTTTGAACCTTTGTTCCAACTCTTTCATTCAATGGCTCACATTCCTCTCACATGTGTTCGCCAACAGGCCACGGCTCCTTTCACTTCAGCTCCTGTTCCCACAATTCTCCTTTTATACGCACACTATTCTTCCGGATCATACAATAGTGTTCTGATTACTTGCAGTGTTGGGAGATTTTCCCTTAACATGACCCTATCTGGACATGTTTACACTGTGATGTTAAGAAGTGCTATCATCTGTCCTAGTGAAACACAACCTCCGTTTACTTTCAGAGTCTCTGTGTGACATCATTCCTTTATTTGCAGGACATATCAGAATGAGCTGACTGTCATCCCAGACTCGTCACAGCAGGATGGAGGGCCGAGGCAGGAGGCTGTTTGTATTTGCTCTGAGTTAGCATATGTTAACAAAATGTTACTGCTGGGGGGAGAAGGAGGACCCCTCTTCCCACCTAGAGTGTGGACAATTGTCTTGGACTTCTAGCCACATTTGGCTGCAGCACCACCGGGGTGAAAGCAAAAACTCACTCATTTTCTGTAGGCGCTTAATCCTTACTAGGATTGCGGGTACCCGGAGTCTGACGCACATGTCTTTGGACTGTGGGAGAAACTGGAGACCCCAGAGGAAACCCACGCCCCATGAAGAGAATGTGCAAACTCTTCACACACAAGGCCAGGACCCGGATTCAAACTCCCAACCCTAGAGGTGTGAGGCAACAGCCCTATCCACTGCGCCACCGTAGGGCCTAAAGCAAAAACACTTTTAAAAAATACAATAAAAACCTCAATAAGTAAAAAATACACTGGAGTGCAAACAAGGAAAACTGTCCTCCTCATTTGTCGACACACCACTTTATCTGATATCATCATGCTCCTATAACCTGTTGCCACAGTTTCTTTATCTTCAGGTGGCATTGCTCTATCATCCTCTTACATCTACTTTATGTCACAGAAAATAACCTCTATATTTTAGAATTTTAATGCGACTTTTGAATTCTTTGCTGGATTATATTACTGAACATCTCCTCCTCTCCCAGTGTGCCTATTTCACTCATTTTTACTTCTCTTCCAGTTCTTCTACTTCTAACATTTTCCTGTACTTCCAGTTCTTCTATGATGGCCTAGTAGTTAGGGCGTTTGCCCTGCAATCAGAAAGTTGTGGATTCGAATCCCAAGACTGCTAAGCATCTCTAAAGTACCCTTGAGCAAGGTACCATCCCCACACACTGCTCCCCGGGTGCTGTATTCCTGGCTGCCCGCTGCTTCACTTGGTGAATGGGTTAAACACGGTGGAAGAATTTTGTGCTGTTCACACCGTGTGCTGTGGTGTGTTCACGTATGACAGAATGGTCACTTTCATTTAACAAAAACTTGACAAAAAACAACTTCAGTGTGTGTGATTTGATAGGGCCCTTGTGGAGAACTCACTCCAGTTTTAGAATCAGTCTTCCTTTTAATTCTAAGTGTGAGGGATGTGTTTTCTTCCGGAACACAAAGCACCCGTTGCTCATTATAAGTGAATCCGCCAAATACTGTATAAGTAAATGTAGTATTGTTGTTTGATAGGTGATAATAGACTCAACCTCCATTTTGAAATGGATCATGGTCTGAGGCACGTTTTACACCTGCAATTTTGGTTCAGACCAAACTCAAAAGTCCGAAGGTGTGAACCAAATGAGGTAGGTGCGAGAACACTCTAAGACTAATTGAAATAGAGCAAAACCTCTTCTGGAATGTATATCTCACAGCTAAAAATGGAGCATCCTGATTAATGTCTGGCCCACAAGGGGTCTTTGGGGGAACAGTGACTAATCATCTCTTTTTCAGTCAGTTAGTAAAAATCAGTAGTACAGGCCCTAGCTCAGGTATATTCAAGTAAAAAGTAAATGTTTTACCAGTTGCATTAAAAGTTGCCTTGGTTTGGTGGGGTGTGATGTGGAGACTAAACCTAAATCTAATACTGCTGATAATCCTTCAGATAGTTTAAAAATAATATTTGGTTTCAATAATACTTACAAAATCACAAATCATCTAATACTTAAGTACAATTGTTCATATTTTCTGTGCTTGCGCACAACTCCTGATCATTCTGGCCCAGTTTTAGCCCTGAAAATATGTGGAAGCCTGAAGAGATTGTGAGCCTAATGTAGCAACAGTGCGAACAGAGATGAGTTTGCATCATCACTTCTTTCAGGAATACTGTTTGTAGGGGTGGAAACTGCAAGAAAGGGGAGGAGCCTTGTCCCCGCGCCCATTCTATAGAAGCAAGTCAGGAGTTATCTCCAACATGACAGGGCAAGCACTCATAACCACTATGTGACTTACTCACCCTCCCGTCACGTGGCTTTCTGTGAGAAAAGAGTGAAAGTGTGTGAATATGGGATGGGATAATAATAAACCTATATAATCAACTTGATGAGAATAAATATGGAATCAAAGAAAAAAAGAAAAACATACATTTTTCAAATATTTCTATAGCCGAGGATAATGTTTTGGGTTTTTTTTAGGGAGAAAGTAGGTTTTTAAGATTAATATCATTCCTATATAATACAGTTGCTAAAACATAGACAAACTCATGCAGAGTGGGTTTGGTATAAAAGTATTATTGTAGGGAACATTACTAAGATTTCTTTTTAGTGATAGTGTATGGATCCAGGTGTCTCCAGCACAAGTATAGGCATATTACTTATGTTTGTTTGTTTTTTTCAAACCTATCAGTGAAGCTTCACGTTCTTCTGATTGTTTATATGGAATGTTTATGATGGTAAAATAAGATAAAAGATAACCCTTAAATAGTCCCACAAGTGGGAAATTAGCAAGCTGCTGTAACAGGCTGCTACTCGCTGGGGGTGCTGGAAGAATTTGTAATAGTGGCAAATCTGAACTAAATCATTCTTTGGCGACCATATTGCCTCATCATGCCATGCATGTATCCTGAATGTATCCTGCCATGCATGTATAACCATGAATGGATATAAAAAAATGATTTAGACCAAAACTGTTGTAGTCTGAGGATGTCCAACACCATATATAAACTCAGGCATGAGGCAGCACATTCATAACCATGCAGTAACTTTCTGTGAAGGAGCTTTTGAGTTCCATTCAGGATCACTGTAAAGAATTCTGACTACATAAGTGCTTCACACCAATTGACACAAAATGACTGTCATCATATTCATTTATTCATTCTGAGCGTTTGAAAAAAATCACTAGAACTCCTTACAAGCTGTTTTTTGTAACTACTAACTGAAGATGCCTGGGAGGGAGATCCATCGTCTTGGAGTTGTCCTCTATGGTATACTCTTTTTCATGAAAGATCCACCTTCATCCTGGTGATTTAGCCCCACAGCCAGCATGGTGGAGCTGCGTTTCCTTAGACTTTGTTGCTTTAAGGGTTATGAGTGTTGACTTGCTGAGAGAGGAACCTAACATGGGACCAAAAAGCAAATATTGGAGGACGAGTGGTGAAATGGAAGAGTCCCAGTGCTGTAGTCCTGTGAGGATTCTTCTCTCCCATTGGACAACTTCACAATTTCCACTCAAAACCACTTTCCCAGGCTTTATACACAGAAGATCCAAAAGATTCCAAGACTGTATGGTGTAGTGAATGTGTTAAAAGAGCATTAATAAATGTTTTTCCTGTTGTCTGATGTTGAATCAGCAAATATCCACTTAGCATTTCTATACAATTTTTCAACACAGTATTTCTGTTAGCGCTTAGCACTGTCAATGTCAATAATGTCATTGAGTTTCAAGCATTACTTGGTTACCGTCCTATTCATAAAGACATCAGTGAGCCAGGAAATGTCTTAGGAGAGTTTCATTCTAATTTAAAGATGTATGATGGTAGCAAATGCCACCTTTACTTATGGTTGATTTCTGGTAGTTTGGAACTGCGTTCATGCTCTACCTTAAAGTCACTGGTCAAAGCAAGAATTGAGGTTGATTTTTAGGGGCAGCTTGGTGGCCTGGTGATTAGGGAGTTGCCCCGGCAATTAGAAGGTTGTGGGCTTGAATTCCAACTCTGCTAATGTCAGCACTGAGGTACCCTTGAGCAAGGTACTGTCCCCACACACTGCACCCTGGGTGCCCCTCATTGGTGGCAGCCAACTGCTTCACTTGGTGAATGGGTTAAATACAGAAAAAGAATTTCACATTGTTCACACTGTATGCTGTGCTGTGTTCATGTGTAACTATAAGGGGCCACTTTACTTTATGGCTGAGTTAGGCCTCATAAATTCAGCACATGGAACCAGAGATGACAGTTATTTTAAAGGGCTTGTATAGATTGTGTTACTTTAAAGGGATAATGTGTATTTGCTGCATTTCTGTTACATAGTTGATTTCCACAGTCTGTAATTTAAAGGAGATCCTGAGTGATGCAACCATCTAAGCATTGGCCCTATCATTGGGAGATTGCACGCTTGCTTACCATTCATAGGAGTCCAGAAGTCCAATAGAACCTCTGATTCCCCCATGACTCAGCATGTGCTTACAGAAAGCAATTCTTAGAGGAAATAATTTTTTTAATTGAAATTTAAATGTTTTGTAATACACAGTCAGTCAGGAGTCTGACTGTAGCTAGCAAGGCTACAAGATTTTATTTTTTTTTTCTGATATAATGTTCCTCTTTGTGTCACTGCTGTTGATGTTTAGTGAACTAGCTTGCAAGCTCACCGACATGGCACTTTTTTTTATCAATTTATGGACCAGCCTAAGTAATGCCTATTTTGCCTACTGCAGATGTGTCATACTGTAACTGTAGATTTACAATGTAATAGTTGTAGTTTTATAATTTTAAAAACATACTTTTAGCAGCGGGACTCTAGCTTCAGGGTGTGCTCTGAGTGAAAGGATTTCCTATTCTTTATGGTCGTAACTGTCATTTGTGAAGTAACGTAAAAGTAAAGTGGCCCTTTATGGTCACGTGTGAACACACCACAGCACAGCACACAGTGTAAATAATGTGAAACTCTTTCTCTGCATTTAACCCAATCACTGATGAATGGTATGATACAGATGCAGCAGAGGACTTTGGAGTATTCCTTTGAGTAATGCCAGGATGATGGAATTGCATCTTACTTTGGGCCGTCTGGCTCGAGCTGCCACTCAGATTTCCAGGCACGCTTTTTCCTTCTACACAAAGTAAAAACATGGTTTGAAAAAATGCTGCAAGCCTTTAAAAGTCTGTTTTAGTGGTTCCCCCGACCAAACAAAGTTTTAAATGGAAGCTAAAGATGGCCTTGGATGAAAGAAACACATCCCACCAAAGCAGGATATCCTAAGGGTGCCGTGCACAATTAAGACTTTCATTGTTGGGTTTCTGACCACAAATATTTAATGTACCCAAGTGATCACATGCTAACCAAAAGGCCCAGATATGTGAGCGGTGTAACCACATGTTGAACAGTAAATTTCAGTGTCCCAAGCAAGCGGAGGTTTGCCCTGATCAAAATCTCCCTCTAATTTCGACTGTGCAGCAGCTTCTATCTGTTAAAAGGCCAGTGTCATGGGAAACTGTTTTTTAGTTCAATGAAGCATGCAACCACTGTTTCAAACCACCCTTTCACACCTCACTCCACATGGCCCAAACATGGAAACAACCTGTTTTTATGGTGTCACAAAAAAACGGTACATTTACATATACTATATGGACAAAAGTATTGGGACACATTGAATCAAATGTTGGGAGGCACTGAAACTGAGATTGTGAGCTGGGCCTTCTCGTCCATCATCAGTGCCTGACTTCATAAATGCTTTACAGAAATTCTGGACTGCAGCTGGGAGTGATGCGTCAAAGGGCAGCAGGCAATCAGCAGCAAGGAGAAATAAATAGCGTTCTCAGATTGGCTACTTTCGAACCTCCCGCCTCTGAGTATAGCAGTATTTCACCATCCCAAGACGCGCTTCCTTTGTGTTCTCGACAGTACCAAAAAATGTATAGTTACTTTTTATATGGAAATGTAGCTGAATTTATGTTCATATTTATGTTACAAAATTAGTAAATTATATATTTTCTTAATAATTTAGCACTCTAATGCATGAAAAATTATATATGGCCACGAAAAAAGCTGTGTCTGGGTCTGAGGCCCAGACGTCACAAAAGCAAAAAAAACAATGCGGAGGATATCTGCTGCTTCCGCATTAGTGCAGGAGTTTCAGCGTACAATTATTAGTTTGGTTCTTTGAAAAATATCTGCGATGGACTGAAGCCGTGACTGCTGAATCACATCAAAGCCGGGGTTTACTGTATATGCCTATGCGGCAGGTTAGTCCTGCCCATTCTCACTGAAGTTATAAGGAGTGTTTTGGCCTGAACTTCTTTTTGAGTGAAGCATGGTACAAGAATATAGGTCATAGCCAATCAGAACATAGGTCATTTACATATGGCTCTTAAGGGTGCAGTAACCAAAACAGATTGTTGAAAAATTGTGGTTTGGAATATTGTGTGTAACAAGCAATTGTGATTGCTTCTGGTACATAAAATAGTAAAGGCATCATAAGTGCAAAAAAAAGAAAGATGGGCCCTTTGAACATTTTTCCCCTGCAGGGCCCACCAGGGTGAAATCATTTCCAGACTTAACATGAGATATCTATGCTTAGTGTTGAGCAAGCCTGGTGAAAAGATTTTGTTAAAAGACATTAGATGCTAATGACTTTGGGTCCTTTGAGGTTATTTGACACATGCAAAGCAGCTGCTGACTGGCTCGAGTACACCGATTGCACAACAGTGGGAACGCACAGGCCCCCAGTGCTCTTCATTTCTCTGCAGCGAAAAAAAAGGAGAGACTATGAGGAACAGATGAACATGTCTGAAGAAATGAACAAATCAAAAAATCTTACATTAAGAGTGTTAATAACATTTCCTGTGGCTGCTGTGCCATAGTAGAATGGTCTCTCTCTCTATCTCTCTCTCTCCCTTTCTCTCTCTCCCTCTCCTTCCTTTTCTCTCTCTCTCTTTGCTGCCTTTCTCCCTATTTCTCGGTCTCTCCTTATTCCTCTCTCTCTCTGCTTCCTTTTCTTTCTCTCTCACTTTCTCTCTTTCCTCCCTTTCCCTCTCTCTCTCTCTTACTCTCTCACTCTCTCCTTTCTTATTTCTCTCTTCACTTCCTTTTCTCTTTTCTTTCTCTCTTTCTTCCCTTTCTCCCTCTTTCCTTCCTTATTTTTCTCTCTGCTTCCTTCTCTCTCTCTCTTTCTCTCTCTTTTTTTCTCACTCCCCCTATTTTTTTCTCCCTCTTTCTCTCTCTCTCTCTCTCCCCTCCCT
>JBBJLS010072232.1:0-10533 GCA_037577275.1 Bryconaethiops microstoma
TGTGTGTGTGTGTGTGTGTGTGTGTGTGTGTGTGTGTGTGTGTGTGTGTGTGTGTGTGTGTGTGTGTGTGAGAACAGGTGGAGGGGAAAAGGGCAGGTTCAGAGACACACAGGTACGAGATGTTTTTCTCTTTTTGGGATTTTCTCCACAGCTCGCATTGTCTGCAAACAAACTACAGAAATGACCACATCAAGATAAATTATTTTTAAACAGTTATCGTTTGTTATTATTGAATAATAATTCCAAACAAAAGGTGTGATTCTTAACCTCTGGACAATGTTTCAAATACAACAGTGAAGCTATTTGTTTAAACACGAGGAAGTAATGTGTTTTTTTGTTTGTTTGTTTTTTACATTGTGTGTGTGTGTGTGTGTGTGTGTGTGTGTGTGTGTGTGTAGCCTGCGGTTGTCCACCTTCAGGGTCAGGAAACGACCATACAAGTGAAAGAAGGTAAGAGTCAAAACATGCAAACACAAACACACTTAAGTGTTCCACACGAGTGCATGCAAACCAACTGTTTAACACACTGCGTCTCTGCTCTGTCCTGTTCACTTGGGTACGGGGCACAGGGGGAACATGGGTACATGGGGTATAAGTGTGCGCTTTTCCATCTTTCACTTAGATTTCTTATCTTGGAAAATATGAACCTGTGTAGAAGTCCCATATTTCACATTTCAAATATTCCATTCCATAAAGCTGCACTATGAATACAAAACATTCCATAAAATCCATGTTAGCTGCTGTATTTACATTTTCTAAACCGATTTAACATTATTTTAACTGTGAATGTGAATGGCGTAAAGAAAACAGAAATCATAAAACAGATCTTCTGTTCTGCAGTTGTCCCGGATTATTTCCTAGCTCCACCCGGTACATCGAAACAATTCCAAAATGTCTTAAAATAACAACGAATCTGTAGAAAAGCATGAAAAATGAGGAATATAGATCTGTTGCCTATATTTAAGGTTGTGTTCACTTGCACAGGTGTTATTTTCAGGTAAGTAGGCATGCAGTAATCCACTGGTGATTAGGATCAGTGTGTGTGTGTGTGTGTGTTGAGGGTGTAATAGACATTGATTGATTATTTTCTCAGGTGAATTGTCCACTTTGGATTCTGACAGTCTGATATTTTATACAGAGCTCTAATCAGCACAGGCCCCACCCCCTCAACCCACTTTGATAGGCTGCACCCAGAAGCCCAGTGTTTATCACAGACAGGGAACAGGGGAGTGGGGGTGTATCAGCAGTTTTAAATCACTGTACTGCAATTGTTACACCCTTAGTGTGTGTGAGTATCAGTGCTGCTGTAGCGGATGGGTGAGTAGTGACTGATATCTCTCTGTGAGATCTCTCAGAAGGCGTCCTAAAAAACTGGAAGATGATCCTGACGCACCCGCGGGTCTTTAAGATGCACTCGCGCTCTGGAGAGCTGGAGGTGCTGGTGGATGGCACCTATTTCATCTATAGTCAGGTAGAAGTGAGTATGGTCCCTTGTACTAGTTCCTACACACACACACACACACACACGCGCACGCACACACCCTTATAAACAGCACTGCGTAAAAGTGTAAGCCACTGTTTGAAGAGTGTGAAGGTGTTTATGTGGGCAGTGAGGGTCTTTCTCCAGCAAAAACACAAGTTAACATTAGAATAAACACAAACCAGAAAGCAGTGAAAAGTATCCAGATTAGATTTGTGTATAAACAGTAGTTGATGTTTTGGGAGCTGGTCAGAAGAACACAGGTTCGGTTCCAGATTTCTCTTCAGTTCCTCCAGCTGTTGTTTGGAGGTGTGAAGGTCCTTCAGCAGCTCCTGATTTGATCTGTTTGATGGAGCTACAAGTAACACTGGGCTTCTACAAGGAAAGATTTCGGAATGGAAAGGCTGAGACACAGAACGTCACTCTTTACTGAATGATATGAATAGATTTTTTCTAATTGTAGTGTTAATAAAAACGAACAGCCCAGATAAACAGCTTTTAATTATCTTTTCCTCAGACGATGAAGATTTTTTCAGTGCTGAACATGTAAACTGCTCATTACTGGTTTGGGAACACCTTCTCTTCTGCAGACCCCTTTAAAAATAAGGGCTCAGAACAGGTTTTTTGCATGATACCAGGTTCCCTAAAGAACCTCTCAGTGGATGGTCTTTAAAAGGACCTTCTAATAAGTGGTGGGGAATGAATTCTTACCGTCTGCAAAAGGGAATTAAGGGAATTGTGCCTCTTTTTTGAAGAACTTCAAATGGTTCTATAAAGGTTTCTTTAGTTCCTTGGTGTGGTTCGGAGTGTGATATGTGTTAATGCTGGGGGTTTATCTTCAGCACTGAGCTTCATGATCCTCCTTGGATTAAAGAGCAGCTTTTAAATGAATGACAAACAGTTTTCTTTTCCATACTGACGTTAAAAGCAAATGTTGGAAACACTTTTGGCCCCAAAGTGCTTTAAAACACAAGAAAGGTTTGAATGCTGACTTCACCACTAGGATGGGAAGTGGGTGTGATTTTTGGCTTCATTCATAGGGTAGAGCTTTAAGCAGAAAACCTGCCAGCTCCAAACAACTCTCTGTGTCTTCCAATTAGAATAAAAAAGGTGTCCCCAAACTTTTGATGGGCAGTGTGTAAGCACGTCTTAGAGATGGCGACAGCACTTCTGCTTTTGCAGTACCAATACTGCAAACGTGACTCTCAGCCAATTCTGTATTCTCTGTTTAAAAATGAACTACTTTTAAGTTAAACTAAATAACTGGATCGGTTTCATACAGGAATATGATTATGAGCACCTACAAATGCACAAAAATATAAGTCTCACATAGTAGTACTGATATACTCTAATATACACTTCTGTTGTCTGTCTGTTGTCTTTTTTTGGTGGTTTTGTGGTGTGTGCGTGCACATGTGTGTCTCTAGGTGTACTACCTGAACTTCACAGACATTGCAAGCTACGAGGTGATGATCGATAAGGACCCATTCCTGCGCTGCACTCGGAGCATTGAGACCGGACAGCGGAAGTTCAATACCTGTTACACTGCAGGGGTGTGCTGGCTTCGCGCCAAACAGCGCATCTCCATCCGCATGGTGTATGAGGACACCTCCATCTCCATGAGCAACCACACTACCTTCCTCGGCAGCATTCGTTTAGGAGAAGCCCCGCCCACAGGACACACCTGAGCCAATCTGCTCGGGTTTCGATGTCTGTTAGACTCAGCTGGACCCATCAGCTCACAAATTTCTCCCACAGGACATACCTGAGCCTGTATGCTCACAGACCACGCCCACAGAATACAACTGACCCACTTAGCTCACACCCACAGAATACACCTGAGCCTGTAAGCTCACAAACCACGCCCACTGCATATACCTGAGCCAATTAGCTCATACGCACAGGATGTATCCAAGTCTGTAAGCTCACAGACCATGCCCACATGATGCATGTGAGTCTGTAAGCTCACAGGCCACACCCACAGGATACACCTGACCCAGTTAGCTCATACCCAGAGGATACTTCTGTATTCTGTAGTCTGTAAGCTCATAGACCATGCCCAGACGATATACCTGGGACAGTAATATCACACAACAACCGCAATTAACTCATGACCACAGGACGTACTTGACCAAATTAGCTCACGCCCACAAGGCACACCTGGGCCACTAAGCTCTTAGAACATACCCACAGGACACACCTGCACCAATTCGCAGAGTCAGTGTGCTCAATGGCCACACGAAGGACACACCTGAGCCAATCAGCTCAAGGACTTCGACCATTGGACATTCCTAAGACTCTCAGCTCTCAGACCACACCCACAGGACACTCCTGAGCCAATCATGTGTTTGCATCTGAGCATCCGGCTGGCATTACTGTGAGAGATTTAGCCAATGGCATGTACACAGCCCCATTATAGCACACACACAGAGACCGTATGTAGGCTCATGCTCCATCAGTAAAGTCCTGCCACTCCGACACACCGAGGTAGGAATTTAACGTTTGGATGATTCCGTCAGTGTGTGAGTGATGCGAATTATCCAGTCAGATCAGTCCATTTTCTGTCTCAGGCGATGTGGCTATGGAGTCTGTCAATATTATTTTTGTGCCAAGATCAGTAATTTGCTGCTTAGTTATGGTCGACAGTAGGAAAGCGACTGCAGGGCGATGTCGAGCACCACCATGTGGCCACATTGTAAAATGCAAGAAGCATTATTCAGATACACATTTGGCACTGCGTTTTTATATTTATTATCTCTGTTATTGTTATGAGCTAATTTACTTGCATGAACGATAGTATCTTAAAAGATACTTTTAAAAAGACTGGCAATTTTGATTAGTGTCACCCAACCCGATGAGTAATCACTATTAGCTCACTGTAGAGAATCACTATATGCTCGTCCCCCTGCTTCAAATAAGAAAACTATGAGGGTAGGGTCAAGTGGAGACCCACAGGGGAAGCAGACTCTTAATTAAAAGGAGACATATCTCATGCGCACACAAACACACACACACACACACACACAGAGCACATATATAATGCCATTAGCACTGATTAAGAAAAAATATGTAAAACCTTTACTGTGTTTTTAAAACCATTTTTTTGTACTTGTCATTCTTCTTAAAGTGACTTTTGGTAAAGGAGTTTGCTTGTTTTGTTTAAGGTTTCTTACGCACTGTTAAGTATAAGCATGGACTAAAGTACAGACGCATAGTTTACATGGATTTAGCCCGTACTCTAGTGCTATAGTCCATGGTTCTAGATTACAGCGAGTTGTACAGGGTCTATCAGAGATTACTGAAGGTGCGCTCTAAAATGAAATCTGATATCAGCTTATTATTCAAAATTTCTGTTCCACTCGAAATGGTGCATCCGTTGTAACTGCTGCACCGTTTCGGTTGGCAAGAAAAATCTTTTTTTTAAAAATTAAAAAAAAAGAACTATAGGGGCCTTGAATGTAACTGCAGCACAAACGAAAGATCTAAAACTCCATGCTAATTGGTGGGGTGTAAACTTTTCACATTTTAGTTATATTAGCCTCTTAAATGCATCTAAAGAACCACTAAATATGTCTTTACTGTGGGGGGTGTTGGCCAAACTGTCACTTTAAATTGGTCTCTTTTACATGAATATACTCTCAAGGTCAGGGCATGTGCTGCAGATATGAAGCAGGAGTTTGTCTAAACATTTTAGAGTGGTGCAGCTTTCCGACACGCCTGTCATCGTCTGTTGTTTCTTTGCGGTGAGGGTGTGTGTATGTGTGTGTGTGTGTGGAGGGGGGTTTGTTTGGGTTCGTGTTGAAGCCATTTATGCTCTGGCTGTTCCGCCTGCCTGCCGTTCACAAACACACACTGATGCAGAAGCATTTTCATAATTAAGAATGGATCACACACTCACTCTCTGTCTCTCTATCTCTCTATCTCTCTCTCACACACACACACACACACACACACACACACACACACACACACACACACAAACTGGATCTCAGTCCTGGTTTGTGCAAGTTTTGAGTTTGGAAAGGTTTTGAGACAAATGACTGTGTTTTCTTTGTTGTTTTAAGATGTTCACGATCGATGACACTTTGACAGCATCACAAGTCGGCTTTGGGAACTCATTCAAATGAAGCGAACCCTGCAACGAGTCTGTAAGACTCGGTGAAAACTGTTAGACCCTGTGTGGAACAAAGGCCTAAAGTCTTTGTTGCCCCCTTCTGGCACAAGTGGAAACTGTCCTAGAGGTACTGAATATGCTGTAAATTACCAGTGGTCTTAAATAATGAAAATATTTTAAATCATTTTTTTTGTTAATTATGTCCATCTTTATTGTTACTTTGTCGTCCCAGCTCTACAGTCGCATGCACAGTCTTTTGATTTTCTAAATATATAAGTAAGCCCACATCCTGCACATTTCAATACACAATTACCTACTGGAGAAAAAAGCGAGGGGCACTGCATGGAGTTTTGTGCAGCAGCGACAGTTTTTAAAAAACGCTTCACGAACAAACTAATGCTAGCCTAGCCAGGGTTGGTGATACTGTATGACTGAAAGAAGTAGTGGGTGAGTGGAACTGAACAGGAATAAATATATGTGTGGAGACAAACGCACACAAAATTAACCTTCAGCTTCTAAACAGCTTGAACACAGGAGAAATGTCCTGTGCCGAACGCTAAGTAACGTCCAGACTTTCTGTTTTCGGATGTCACGGTTACGATGCTGTGCAGGCACTAGACCATCACAGCTGCACGGTTGAAGACTGGAACTTCAGCCTGACCTAAAGTGAGTAAAACCAAGACATTACTGGGAGAAGAGAGACAGATGGGGCGCTGTGAGAAAATATACATTTTAAATAACGGAAGTGTGCCCCAAACTTTGGAAGTGTGCAGACAGAAGTACATTACTCGTCAAATGAGACAAAATATATCATTGTACAAAATCATAATGTGTATGTAAACATCAGCCAACATTAAAATAAACTGTTATAAATAAAGTCATCATCGTTGATAGGGTTATTGTTTTATACAGTTATTAGCAGGATCGGCTGAATTACCTCAAATCTATATTGCAATAAGTTATGGCCCAAACTGTAAATCAACAGTGTTGGAGTACACACTGCCTTTTAAATGGACAGGGGTCTATTGGAAGGGGGCCGAGAACCACTGAGAAGCACTAACAGCCACTGGCATGGAAACTTTCATACACATTTAAGAGCAATTCCACCCATGAACTGAAGGGGGCAGTATGTCAAGATCCCAATCATGTCAATGCTGCTGGTGTGTTTGTACATGAATTTCTGAATTAACTACGAGGACAGCGGACAATGTCTTGTTTCCCGAGCCTACCAGATGTAAAGTAGCACTAAAACACTCTCAGAACAACACACACACATACATACACACACACACACACACATATTTATAACTAGACGCTATATCAGCTAATCACCGTATATGCAGCCAGTCTGCATGCCTGAGCCAGGTAAACAGGAGTTTGTTATATTTGTTAAAATGATCATAAAAGTAAACTGTTGGTAAACATTGTTTCTAACCAAGAAGTTGCATGCAATCTGTTTTCATGCTGTGGAATGTGCATAATTACATATTTAATATTTTTATAGAATGAGGATTTTGTTTTGCTTTGTTGGATATTGATTTTTGACCTTTGACATGAACACACAGCCCCTCCACACACACTTGGTGTGTGTTTATTTTGGCCCCTTCCCTGTCTGACAAAATATGTCGTTTTTTGGTTCTCATGTGTTATTTGTCAAAGCAACATATAAGGGGCTGGGGCTGCATAGAGCAGAATAACCAGTAGTGGGTGCTGTGGGCCAGCTAGCCACAGTGGCTGGAATTCCTTTTTTTTATGTTTAATGTGGGACAAAGACCATTTTACATTGGAAACTAACTGTAGAAACTTTCTGTAAATTAAGTGTGGTTTGATTTAATTTCAACTTATTCACTATTTAAATGTGGGCTACTAATAAACGCTCTGATTGTGTTTATCAGAATAATAGTTTGTGCAGCCGCTATGTGTATTTTACCTGGCTCAGGTGTGTTAGGAGCTGTGGCAGAACAAAAATATTGGACTGGCTGGACTGGAGTCTTTTTCTTTATCTTTGCCTTTTAGTTGACAGACACTTTTGGTTGGAAATCGCTGGTGTGATTCTTTGTGGAGCCAAAGTTGATGGATATTGGCTTTTGTGTGCGTGCGTGCGTGCGTGCGTGTGTGTGTGTGTGTGTGTGTGTGTGTGGACTATTGTCTGTAAATGAGCTCTGTGTCTTTTCTTTTCTTCCTGAAAATATTGTACATTTGTAAACAGGAGAACTGTAAATATGTAGATAAAATATGACTGTTCTCTTTTTACTCTTTTTTTGTAAAATTACCTCATTTTATATTAAATTTTGTACTCAAAATTTGTTTGTGAAAGGCAATTTTGTTGAAGTGTGTGTATGTCTGTTTCCTGAATTCCTTTATAGTGCTGAAGAGTGTTGTGAAACTTATTGAGTCAGAATTGTTCACAGTAGTGGTGAATGGAACCAGACGCCTGGCTCTGAAATCTCCATCACAGAAAGTTCTTCCATGAGATGGTTATAAATGTACTCCCTGATGTCTGAGACGTTGTTTTACCAGAGTTTTGAGAAGATTTTGGTCCTAAAACTAAACCCATTCATGGTGGAGGAATACAACCAAGGCATCATGAGGCAAAATAGTCCCCAAAGAAAACTGATCAGTTCAGATTTGCTACTATTTTATCGTCATTACCATTCCATATAAACACTCAAAAGACATGTGGAGCTTCACTGGGGGTCGATAGGAAATAAAAGAACTATACACGCTATGAATGTGTGTGTGTGTGTGTGTATATTTAAAACTAAGGAATGGGAAACACCTGGGCAGCGGAGGGACAAGACAGGTGGAAACAGAGGAGGAGATGGTCCCATAGGCCAAAGACTGACATCAAAACAACAAACTCACATGGCAGGTGTAAACACTGGGCATAGACAAGGATACAGGGGAAAAGACAGGGAGAAACATACAAAAAGCCAAGAAACGTGGGAAAAGAGAGGGAGAACGTCACACAGACTCATCAATCACTGCAAAAAGGTGAAGGAAGCAACTTTTGCAAACCCCAGCAAGCTGACTGACATTTACAGTGCTACTGTTACTCAGAAATATGTGCAGCCTGAAGTAGTGTCAACTCCCCCAACAAAACCACCATGCAGTGAATTCATGACGTTTCTGTGAGAACAGGGCAGCCATATCCCCTAAAAGAACCACAGGAAGAACTCAACTAGCCAAACAACTTCACAGCCAATCAGCTACCAGCTTTTGGGAAGGGGAGACAATCACATTTGTAGGGGGGAAAAAAAAATCTTAATTCTGCCTTTAAATCCCTGCAAATGTTTGTGAACCTATTGCTCGTCTGGCTGAGCGTTGTAGTAGCACTGTGTTTTACTAAAGAGTATTTGTCAGGACAAGTTACACACCATAAGTCCAAAACTGTGACACCTACTTCCCTTCCAGAGCCCGTTCTGTTGGTCAGTGCTTTTCTGTGAAGATTATAGAGACTGAACCAAGAAACATGGGAGTGATGGGGACGCCATAACTCTACATACTATTTATGGGGCCACTATAAGGCTATATAATAAATAAGGGGCTACTGTAAGGTTGTATGTGGGGGTCATTATAGGCCTATACAATATAAATGGTGCCACTATAAGGTTATATGTGGGGGCAATATAGGGCTTTATAATGTAAATGGGGCCACTATAGGGCTATATTAAATATGGGGCCTCTATAAAGTTTTATATGGGGTCACTGTAGGGTTATATAATATAAATGTGCTACCATAAGTTCATATAATGTATGGGGCCACAGTAAGACTGTATAATATTAATGATGCCACTATAAGGCTATGTAATATGTTTGAGGGCAATATAAGGCTATATAATATATATGGGGGCATCATAAATACTATATATTTTATTCGTTTATTTGTTGCACTGAGATTAGATTAAAATAGAATAAAGTATAAAGGAGTAGAAGTGTTAAAATGAAAAATGAATGTGGTAGAAATATGGTGTGATACATTACAGATTGTTATTTACATTTACGGCATTTTAGCAGACGCTTTTATCCAAAGCGACTTCCATTCCCTAACTACAGGGGACAGTCTCCCTGGAGCAACTTGGGGTTAAGGGTCTTGCTCAGGAACCCAGTGGTGGTGTGCTGAAGGTAGGATTCGAACCCATGACCTCTTGGTCTAGAGGCAAGTGTCCTACCAAGTGTCCTTGCAATGATCCAGTGTCTCATTTTCAAACATTTTTGTGCAGTGAGCTGAAGAGTAATAAAGCTAATGGTGAATAGGTTGTACAATATTAATAAACCTATTAACAAATAAGTCTACTGTGGATTAAAGCACAAAATTGCATTTTTTTAACACTAACTGTAGTTTATGTTGCAGCACTGGCTCCACCTTGTGGCTAAATCAGGTCAGTGCACTCTGTGGGAGTGTGGTAAGGAGTATAATTTCTGAGTGACCTCTGTGAATAAAACTTACTGTCCGTCTTAAGTGTGAACGCTCTCATATAAATGTGTTAATATAAAGCAGAACGTTCTAGAAATGGTGAAAAAAGAAACATAAAACTCGTGGTCAGAAAAATGAAGAAGATATTGTGAACTATTTCCCTGTTTAAACCCAAGCGAATCTGTGAGACTGATCACGTTCGGCCCTGAAAAGGAAAGATCTGTGTGTGTGTGTGTGTGTGTGTGTGTGTGTGTGAGAGCCTACGCCCTTTTACTAAAGACTCTCAGGTGAATCTGATCTGCTTATCAGAGTCTTCAGAATGAACTTGTGAAATTTGAATCTTGAGTACAGAGATGTTTTCCGTGTGTTTCTTATGAGTGTGTGTATATATATATATACACACACACATATATATATACACACACACATATATATAGAAACACATGAGAAACATCTCTGTACTCAGGGTTCAATTTTTTTTCTAAAGATAATCTCTCTCTCTCTCTCTCTCTCTCTCTCTAT
>JBBJLS010072233.1:0-10530 GCA_037577275.1 Bryconaethiops microstoma
CACACACACACACACACACACACACACACACACACACACACACCTACACACACACACACACACACACACACACACACGTACGCGCGTAAGAAGGCATATTAGCCTCGTTTCTTTTCAGTGTCAATAGGAATTAAATCTTGGCACATGAAGTTTGTTTTGGGTGTCCCATTGTTTTTTCTTTTGATGTACCACCATGTTTGAAGTGCTAAAGTGAAGAGAGGGTGCAGTGGAACGAGAGAGAAAGAGATCCTTACCAGAGGCTATGGATGAAAATCGTCATATTAATAACTTATCAAAGAGATGCAGATGGCGGGTGAACTAGTAGACCCACTTGTTAATTGAGTGTGCCACTGTAAAGTCGGGAGAGGTTAGAGGTGGTGTGATGGCACATCATAACCGTGATACATCCGTTCAGTGTACAAGTGTGTGGTTTTCAAAGCTGTTCTTGAGAGTCTCAAACAAACTAATATGCGGGTGATGAGCAGTGATGGTAGTGGGGTGAGAACAGATGGTAATGGGGTGGGATCCAATGTGATTTAACCTCTGTGGTGTCTGGTCCTGCCTCTGACACATTTTTTAAGCATTTAGACTAATGATAGCATCATCAGCCATCATCTTGCACTCTCTCTCTTTCAGACTGGCCAGTATACAAATCATCACCCAAATGACATCACTAGGCACTTTCCAACTTTGGCAAGGACACATTTTATTGGCCTTTTTGTGCTCTACTTTGCTAATGGAAGTGGTGAAATCTGAAAATATGGCTTAAAGAACCTCCATATGGACAAGTAAAATTTCCCTATCCTTTTAAAATAATTACATTTGCAGTTATTGCTGGATATAACAGAGACCCTTTTCAACCTGCATGTTAGTTTGTGCTGCTGGAAATGCATTACAAGGGAGAGCATGTAACGGAACTATATGTGTGTGTAGGCACCAGGTTACAGGGAACAGATAAACACCATTCATTAATTATTGCGATGGCAGCCAGAAGGAGCAAAATCCTCCATCTCTGGGATATGGACCATGGGCTGGATTTTCAGAAATTCTATTTTTCAGGCAAACAGACAAGAGGATCAACAAAGGCCATCTCTGCAGCACAGGAATACAGTGGGAAGTCCCCTCTGTGTCATCACTGCACGGGTACAAAGGCATGCAGTCCTCAATAGCCCACTGTAAGCACACTGTACAGTGCAGGTGCTGTCACCAGGTATACACCAACTCTGATTATATGGAGTTCATGAAAAAAGAACAACATTAGGTTGATGTGGTGACATGCATCTAAGTGTTACATTGTCCAGTATGTTACATTCAATGTATTTTAGTGCCAGTTTCATAACTAAGCAACCTATTAAGTTTAATGTTGCCTTTTGAATGATGAATTGTGGAAAAGGCTAACATGCTTCAATAAAGTCTTAAATCTGGACAACTGTAAAGCTCTAAAAATACTTTCTCCACTACAGAGGCTGTCTCAATCAGCAAGATGCTGTTTTTTTTTTTTTTTTTTTAAATGGCCCTCCTTGAGTATACTAATTAAGCAAAAGATGTATAAGGGATGCCCCTCAGTAGTCAGCTTTCTTGGAATTTGTGCAAACACACTTATCCAACCTAATTTGCCTTAACATATTGATTAGTGGGCACCGCTATCAACCTGAGGACTTTCTGTGGAGTTTGCTGTGTCTTTTTTGTATTCTTTGCTCTCATACAAACAGTCTTTGTTTAGGGTTACAAAAGATACTTAAAGAACAATTACCAGCAGCATATTTAATTATAAAGAGAATGATTTTTTTTTTTCACTGGCGTTAGTGTGATGTCTTTTTTCTCTGTTCCAAATTATCAAACTTAAAAATATCTTCTAATACCTTGATGTAATATTTTTGGCAAAATAACCAGTGCTAGTTTAGTGTTTATCCATACATAGTTATCTTTGTTGCTTTTTTGGCAAACCACACCCTCTGCATTCACGTCCAGTGTCAGATCAACTTTTACCGTGTAGTAGTTCATGGGAAATGTGGTGAGTTTGCAAGACTCCTGGATTTTCAGCCATAGATGGCCATGGCTTTGGTACTTGACTTGAGCCATGGGAATAACCTTTGCATTATAGACTGTATTCTACCTAGAGGCCAATCAGGTAGTGATTTTCCACAGGAAAATGCAAAGTGTGATTGCATGGTTGCTATTAAACCGGTGCTTGGAGACACCTAAACTTTGGTGTTATATGCAAAAAAGTATGTGTCAAAAAAAATTGCTCACACCATGAATTCCAACTTGCGATCTTCTGATTCAGTGCACAGTGCCATACCGTGGGCGTGAACTTGACTGCTCTTACCAAGCCATTTATGGTTAAGGGTGGCTGAACATGTAGCTTCATTCAACATTTATTGGCTGATTATTTTTTTTATGAAACCACAACAAACAGTGACGTCTTTTTTTAATAACTGACCTGAGTTTTAGTGTCTTGAAGTCTGTTTGAGTCTGTGTTTTGTTTCATGTTTGTTTCTCCGTGTTTGTGTTTTTTTTTCGTCCCTTAGCGGCCTCCATAGCCATGACATCACAGACTCTCTCACTCCAAGACACATTTTAACTGTCCTGTTTCTCTCCTCAAACTCACCCAAAAAATCAATTTTTAAAAATGATTAATACTTGGCCCCTGATCAACCGATCAAAAAGTTATATAGAAGCACACAGCAGGGGATATTAACGGACATAAATGGCTTGGTAAGAGGCAGTGCATTCACGCCCCATGGTAAAGCATCAGGGCGTTCAGGCACCCAATAAAGTGCCAGCCTCTGAATCAGAAGATTACCCGTTTGAATCCATGGTACAAGATTTTTTTTTTATTAACACAAGCCTTTTTGCCTATAAAACTAATGGGGATCTCCAAACGAGTGTCTCCAAACACTGGTTTTATACCAACCAGGCAATCACTTGATGTTTTCTTTTGGAAATGTATCTAGTTAGACAATTATTGTCCTACATTGATGAAGCCTCCTACACCTAAAATGCACCATTAAAAGATATGATTTCTTGTACTTTCTAACACAGAATTTATTTTGTGGGCAGTTGTCTACTTTTTCCAGAAATCTTTTCAAAGATGCATGAAAAAGGCACTTATAGACTTCACAGAGCCGAGAGCCAGTACCAGTCTAATTCCTCATAAAAGATCTGGTTGATAGATACCTAGGTATTAAAGTATTTTTTATATTTTTAAGCCTTACCTTAGAAGCTATGGTTGCTGGACACTAAGGAAATATTAGCTTTGTCTCTCTCTGGTAATGTGATTATGGCCTTTGCATCAGATATTTGCAGATGTTTCCAGCTTGAGCAAGGAAGCTGTCAAAGAGCTTTGTGAATGTGTCTGGTAATTTTTGTTTATCTCATGAAAAGCTTTGAGAACATAGAACTCAATTAAGAAAATTGCATATTATTGCAGATAAATTTAATTGTAAGATATAAGAGCTTTCGTTGAGCACTTTCCATCTAATTAGGTCATCTGGTTGTAATGATTATTATTAAATGATATTTCTTATATTTCTGAACAAATATCCAGTAAATATAACTAAAAACAAACTACACAACCAAGTCTACACATCCCTTAATGTTCAGTTGACCCCTGAAATTCGCACCTATGAATTGTGAAAAAAAAATTGTGATGTGGTATGCCCCTAGATATGATGCCAAAACACTTTAATTTAATTTTAAACTCAGCTTAATACATTACCCTTAAAAAAATGTAAAGGTAAACTCGGAAACTGCTATGATGCGGGAATGATGGACTGCATCTGCCAGAGATGTGTCACAGGGCAACAGCCATTCAGCAGAAATGAATAACGCTTTTGGATTGGCTACTTTCAAACCTCTCGCCTCGGAGTTCAGGGGTATTTCACCATCACAAGACGCGTTTTTGTATACGGTTGCTTTGTGTTCTCTCGATATATTTTATATGGAAATTTAGCTCAATTTATATTATTTTCTGATAAAAAAATGAGTAAATTATGTTTTGCTCAATAATCTAGCACTAAAATGTTTGAAAAATGATATATTGCCATGAAAAAAGCAAAAAAAACATTTGCGTGGGATTTCCGTGAACAACTATTAGTTAGGTTCTAAGAAAAAATAAGTGAACAACTGAGGCTATGAATGACTGAGGCCGTGAACAAGTGAGGCCATAAACTCTGAACCGCGACTTCACAGGGGTACACTGCATAGCCAGTGTAGAAGCTGATGGTTTGGCATAACTTGGAGTTATTAAGAGAGATAAGATAAACCTTTATTAGTCCCACAAGTGGGAAATTCGATTTAGTAACGGCAGAGAGTGGATAGTACATAGTTCAGAGCAGCAGAATTGAGAACAATATATAAGTTTATTATAGAAGCCTAAATTGGCAGTTGTTGAGGCTAATCAAAAACACCATGCCATTTGGCCAGGGCCAATGGAATACTTTTGTTTTATTTCAACAATGTTGGCATAAGATTTGCTAATGCAAATGCTGTGGTATTTATAATGGCTTGATCCAATAGGCATCATCTGCCAGGTTACTTTTGATGTCAGGTGAAAGAGTTTTTTCCTGGCCTTCGGTTATGTTGTGACATTTTCTCTGGAGTTAAAATGACACAGTATGTTATAACAACTACTTAGAATCTTAGTTTGTTGTTATGACATAATGCTGATGTGACATAGATTACAATGGGGGCCTGAATGAACAAAATTGAGCGCTACATTAAAACAACTCTGAAATAACTCCTTTAGCTCTGCTTTGTGGTAACACTGGCATGCAAACTGACTGTTTAATAGACTTGTATTTAGCAGAGATATAAGAGTTTTTCACTGGTCTATATATAAAAGTTTTATTTTAGCATTAATGTCTTAATGTATGAATTTTTACACAAATTATATGGTGCATTAATGACAATTTCATGTATATTTTGTCTGACCTTTGAGTAAAATTATTTTTTAATATATAATTTAGTTTGTTTTGTACAAATCCTTGGACTACTATTAGTACTACTATTGCACCACTGTTAGTAGTACGAATTCTATTAGCACTACTATTTTTTCTCTGACCCTAACCCTACATTAATTTGTTTTTGCTGTTTAACATGTATTTGTAAGTTAGTAATAAAATGATCAGTTATTGGTGATAATAACTAATAGCAACAATAAACTTAGAATATGAACACAAATATACATTAAGCAAATACAGCTCAATTATTATTATTTTTTGAGGATACAGTGTACATCCTGTATACAATGTTAAGAAGTTGCTCTCAAGTGTATAGGGAGGCTGTTCAGTCATCAGGTGATTTCTACACTGAAATTACATGTATACCTTAGTTCAGAATTTAAACTGAAAAAGGTTACACTATTTTGTTAGAGGAAAAGTAACACTGTAAACAATGTAAAGAGTTTTTATGTCAGTGGTACCATCCTGTATACAATGTTAAGAAGTTGCTCTCAAGTGTATAGGGAGGCTGTTCAGTCATCAGGTGATTTCTACACTCAAATTACATGTATACCTTTGTTCAGAATTTAAACTGAAAAAGGTTACGCTATTTTGTTACAGGAAAAGTAACACTGTAAACAATGCAAAGAGTTTTTATGTCAGTGGTACCATAAAGTTCCAAGTATTACAAATACTACAGAGCATCTGTTTTACATTCTCATTTTTTTAATTCTGAAAAGTTCTCTCGTTTCAATATTACAACATAGCCTAATGTTACCTGACAAAGATGTTATGACAGCTTGTCATCAAAACTGATAAATGCAGCTTTTATAATGGATGACTCATATCTAATAAGCCTCTATAAATGTTGATTAGATTTATGTCGGTTGTCATGAAGGGCTTATGTAGACATCTTGTAGCTTGTTATGAGCACTACACCAATAAGAATACTTCATAGCATAATATTAGACACACCCTTACCCCTTCTCTTACTACTTACTAATGGCAGTGTGTGTGGGTTTCTGTCAACATTCTTTCATCAGCACATGGAGCTTGTATTCTTTTCGTTTTGTAGCATGCCCTACTCCCAAATGGTGGCATTGTGCTGAGATGCCACTGATGAACAGCACAAGTTGAGTCTCACTTCCACCCTTTCTCTCTATTCCTGGCATTTCACATGCTCCTTTCCTCTGTCTCTCTCTCCCTCTCTAGGATGCTGTGAAGGAGAACCACAAGAAGAGGGAGATGGAGGAGAAGATCAAGAGAGCCAAGTTGGCAAAGGAGAAAGCAGAGCGGGAGAAGCAGGACCGCCAGCAAAAGAAGAAGCAGCTGATTGACATGAACAAAGGTACAGCACTTTTCTCCTGCTGGATATGGCTGGAATCTTGAATACTATTTCACACAGCACTGAGCACTATAGGAAGGGGACAAGTCTGCACTTCAACTGGGAAAAATCACACGCATTTTTCTCCCTGCTTTCACACACTAGTTACACTGGCATATTTAGATACAGTGAGCTTATGCATGTTGGGAACACTACTTGAGCTACATAATAATAAAATAATAGACATCATATACTGTCACGAGGTGTCATATACTGTCATGAGTAATGTAACAGTGCTGCGTTACCATTGTTGTTATTGTTATCTGTAATTGTTATCACAGATGTCATAATATTTGAATGAACGATGGCTACTAGAGAATGCATTAGCATAAGACATGTCTTGACAGCAAATGTTATGGCATCAGTCAAGACAATTAATGTTAAAGCAAACGTTGCTCATTCGTTAATTCATTCATTCATTCATTTTCTGTGCCACTTATCCTTACCAGTGTTACAGGGGTTTTGGGTGCTGGAGCCTGTCCCATAGCTCATAGGGCAAAAGATGGAGAAACAGCCTGCATCACAGAGAACACTGTTGCATTACTAAAGAAAATTTGTCACAAGAACTCATGACAGAATATGACAACTACCATGGCATTTTTTATGGCATGGCTGTGTCAGTGTTATGTAGCAGGTTCTGCAAAAGTGTTTTTTAATTTAGAGGGAACATCATGGCCTGTAAATGGGGGACATCATGGCCTGTAAAAGTTTGACAGCACAACTGGATAAACCCTGCACTGATTGTTCACAAACAGGGGGTACGAATATGCTGCAACTTTTTCCCCCAATTGTACATCAGTTGCAGATATTGTTTGTACTCAGTCTCATGCAGCTACAAAATGTGTTATTAGAGATTCAGAGCACTCTGCACTGTGCTATTTTGAGCCTTACAATGAGGCAGAAATTTCTGCCTCTGGCCAAAAGCAGCCAGTTAGGTCTTTTTGTTCTTTCTGACATGTATAGCAGCTTTTTCCCCCACAAACTAACAGCTTCAAATGTGACAATGAGCATAGTACTTTTCAGCAGCCTCATTTTTTTAAGGGAAAGTGACACTTTAAAATCCTTCAACTCTTCCAAAGTAGTTGATGCATGCAAGTTCTTTGAGAGGGCAGAAGTGACCTCTGTGAGTTCTCCACTTGTAATGATGAGGAAAGACATGGTGGCTAATGAGATGGTCTAAAAAGCTGGGCTTCTGTGTGCCGTTTCGATTTTGTGACGAATTCTGATTCTGTAGAGGACAGTAACATAAATGTACATAGTTGAAAAAAGCATACAGTGCTGTGCAGGAGTCAGAGACTTTGATTTCATCTTCAGTCAAATGACCATAAGGTACAAGTCATTAATGTTTCAGCATCAGGAAAAGATTGGAAAACATGTATTTAACTGAAATTTATACCAAAATATCAGGCACAAAAAGTATAAATGTATCATAGCACAAGAAGTATAAATGTATCAATATTTAATGTCTCTACTTTTTTCTTTTGTTCACTCTCTTCTTCAAAGAGACACTCACGTTCACAAGCATTAATAAACAAATGCTTTAACAGCTTAGTAGCCCTGCAGAAAAGAGTTCTTAAAACTTCTAGCTTTGGAAGACAGCAGGCGTTCCACACAAAAACTTACACTATAATACTATAACTGGACATGTGAAATAAGGAAAAATGTCTGCAGACTCATGAGTGTAAATGTGTAATTGGGATTAGGATGAGAAGTGAGAAAATGCAAGGCGTTTACAAAAGACATGGAAAAATCTCTGTGGATTTTGGCAGAGACCTAAAAACAAGTCTCCTAGAAAGAATGGAAGCTGTTATAAACATTACATGTGGACACATTTTATATGTATACACTGTTGCTTCATTGTAATCTTCTTCTATATCTGTTTTATCCTTTTTCCTTGTTTTTTAAGACCTTGACATTTTTTCCTTTCTCACAGTAGATATACATGTAAAAATATGCTTTCATGTCCCATGTTAGAACCATTTATTTTGCGTTCCAGGTTGTTGCCAAAAATGTCTTTTGGAATTCCAGTCCTGCAGCCCAAACAAGATACTGAAAATCTGTAGGAGGATTTCCATTGTGCTACTATGTAATTTAGAAATGCAAAAGTGTTTGTTTGCTTTGAGTTCGAGATTGTTGCCTGTCTTTTTTATTTTTGGTTTTTTGGCTTGAACACAAATGGCTTGAACACAAATCTGACTTGGCATTTTTGATCACCTTTTCGGGGGACTGCTTGAGCAATGTATTCCTTTCGTTTACCGGCTGTATTTCTAAAAAAAATGAAAGAAAATGAGTTAATTTGAATATCAATTTGTCAATAGATTTTTCATATGCAATGCATCAACTGCTCATGCATGTTATTTACAATTTTTTAAATCAGTTTTGTGTTTTAAGAGTGCTTGATTAAAGCCTGTGTAAGGATTATTCAGTTAATCATTTTTGCATTTAATATTTTCAAAGGGCTATTTCTGTAAAAAGATAGATAATAAGTCATTTTGCAAACTGATAACTAATCCTCTTCACATGTGAGTGATTAAAAATGGAATGCATATTTAAAAAGACATTTATTCATTTAGGGCTAAGATGTGTTAGTCTGAGGAAGAAAGCTAGACAAGTGAACATAAGGAGATATATTTTAAAAGTATCCTTAAATAGTCAGGTGATAAACAAATTTCAGTGTTGACAGTGTTGAAGTCTTTCTAGTTCTGTATAACTGATGTATATTACAGTTATGGGCTAAATCTGTTTCCCTTGCGAAGTATTAGGAATACTAATATAGGAAATTGATTATGAAATCATTATGCAGTCCTCCATTTGTTTTAATTTGCTCTAAGTAGATTTCCATGTTCTCTTAGACTGACCAGATGTTCAGCATTTGCCAAATTACTTTACCACTGAAACTAAATGAGGAATGCTGTAAAATAGGCCTAAATCCACTTAAACCTTCTGTCTCTAATAGGAAAATATGTTTCATTCCAGCAGGGTAGTCATTATGTCGGCAAATATGAAACAATGTCACACAGAGTGAGCCTCGTCCAGAGAGAGAGATGGCTTGATTTGATGTCCTCTGAGAACATCTACAAAAAACATTGGCATAGCTGGAGCACAGAGCCCTCCCTTCTTCCCACCCGCCTGTGTGGCTGACCATGTGGCCACTCAGTTGGCTGATAGCACAAGGGTCACAGCCGAGGTCCCTGCAAGTGTCTGTGCCCACACATTTGACACTGACCCCAGTCAAATCCACTAGCATTTGAACAGGCCTGCAAATCATTCAGTCTGCTTTGAGCTAAATGTGACATGGCACAAGGGGTGCACTGGCTCAAATAAACATAGAGCAAATGTCCTTTGCCCATGTTTAGTGCGCTGGCTCTAGACATATCCTACAGTTGCAGTCAAATGTGGAAATTTTTTGCATGTTTGTCACACTTAAATGTTTCAGATTATCAAACAAATTTAAATATTAAGCAAAGATAACCCAAATAAACACAAAATGCAGTTTTTAAGTGATGATTTTAGTTATTAAGGAAAAAACTATCCAAACATACATTGCCCTATGTGAAAAAGTAATTGCCCCCCTAACTTTGGTTAATCACATTGTTTGGAAGGCTGAGTGCAGTTCCTCTAGCCACACTCAGGCCTAATTACTGCCAGACCTGCTGAATCCAGAGATCATTTAAAAAATAGACTAAAATATCCCAGAAAAGGAGAGACTTCTAAAGAAATTCAGGAACAGATGTGAAACAAAGTAATTGACATCTATTGGTCAGGAAAAGTTTACAAAGCCATGTCTAAAGCTCTGAGACTCCAGCGAACCACAGTGAGGGCCATTATTCACAACTGGAGAAAACATGGAACAGTGGTTAACTTTCCTAGGAGTGGCAGGCCTACAAAAATTAACCCAAGAGCTCAGCAAAGACTCATCCAAGAAGTCACAAAAGAACCCAGAACAACATCTAAACAACTGCAGGCCTCACTTGCCTCAGTTGAGGTCAGTGTTCAGGACTCAACCATAAGAAAGAGACTGCGCAAAAATGGCATGCATGCGAGAGTTTCAGGCGAAAACCACTGCTGACCAAAAAGAACATAAAGGCTTGTCTCACTTTTGCCAAAAAAACATCTGGATGATCCTCAAGTCTTTTGGGACAATATTCTGTGGGCTGACGAAACAAAAGTTGAACTTTTTGGGAGGTGTGCGTCCCGTTACAT
>JBBJLS010072234.1:0-10529 GCA_037577275.1 Bryconaethiops microstoma
GTTTTTTTTTGTTTTTCTTTTTTTTTTTTTTTTTTTGTTTGTGTGTGTGTGTGTGTGTGTGTGTGTGTGTGTGTGTGTGTGTGTGTGTGTGTCTGCAGATGACTGATGACTGGCAGTACATTGCCATCGTGGTGGATCGTCTTTTCCTCTGGCTTTTTGTTATCATCACCACCCTCGGCACTCTGGCCATGTTTCTGGACGCCAGCTTCAACCACACACCTGAGAACCCTTTTCCCTGAGAAGATCTCTCTCTTTCTCTCTCTCCACCTCCCTCTCTCTCACACACCCACCCACCCATCCCCCTCTTCCTTTGAGCAAAATCCATTCCTGCACTCTCTTTCCCAATTTGCATTCACCCTCTCTGACAACTAGAAATATGTAACCCGTCAGTTTTCCCTTGTAGTTGCTGCACTAGGACTGTAGGGGGCGACTGTGTAGTGTCAGTTACACTCTAGTCCAGTTGCCAGTACTGAATTTGACCTATACTCATCATGATACATTTCTATAGATTCTGTCTGGTTGCCTTGACATACTTTTCCTACACTATTTATTATTACACTATTGCTACAATCATTGCTGTTTTGGTTACTCTGGTGGGAAATCCTGTTTTGGTATCTTTTTCCTGCAATGTTACTGGAAGAACAAATGTCCTTTTTTCACTGAATCTTTGTTTTTCTGTCTTGTTTGATGGTATTAATTTCATTTAATTATTAACTTTATTCAGCTGATATAGCTAAACAAAGTAATCTGAACAAATAAAACGTCTATAAAAATATGTTAGAAATGTCCTCTAAAGTCATCCCTATGGGATCCATCCTGTCCTATGAACTAGTCGACAACTAAACAGATTACAGTCTGAGATCAGTGGTTCCAGTGCTTGTGTTTAGTGTTTTAAAGTTATCATTCTTAAGTTTATCTGTAATTGTCTATAAACAGCTCAGCTCTGGTTGAGTATTCTATTCACTCAGATAATTTTGGTTGCCAAGATATTGGACCATCACTCTTGGAATTATATAGTCTTGAAGAAGAGAGTTGCCCTCCCATGCTCTTGCCACCTTTTGCTCTCAGCCACAAATACACTCAGGAATGTGGCAACCTAATAGATCATAACAGTTGAAGCGCAGTCATAAAAACCCAGTAATAACATTCACTCTTAGGTTCTTCTCTATATTGGGAAACCTGTTGTGTATTGGTCTTAGAAAACTCTCAAAATTCTATATAGCACAAAAAAGGGGTCCACTATTGATTCTGTTGTTGTCTACTACTATTCCACTGTTGCCACTGTTAAGTTGACCTTCTTTGAGTACTATATAGAGCCATTTTTGCAATTGGTGTAGGCCTGAGGCTTAAAGGAAAAGATTTTTCAAAAATGCTAATGTTGCTAACACTGAATGGAAGCCAGTAGTCACTATGACATCATACTAACAACTGGTTAATAGGTAACAGAGTGTTAAGCTTGACCAAGAATGCTAATGTGACTAACAATAGATGATTGCTCGAATGTATACACATATACCATAACATGTTTTATATTATAATAAATCATTGGTCTGATTCTTTTTGGCGTGTCAGCAGAACTATTTGTCTTTCATAACGAGCTGCCCGAGAGAGAAAGAGAGGCTAAAATGTCTTATTGCCAGAGTTGCTGCTTTTAAGGGAAGACTAGAGTCCAGTGTGTTTTATTGCGAATGGTTCAGTGGCCTTCTAAGCAGCCCTACAGCAGTTTAATCAGCCTTCTTTCACACTGTCTGCTCCTTTTACAAAGCAGCGGAGCCCGTCAGGAGCAAAGCAGAGTCCTTCTTTTGGGGTGATTTAGCGGTTTCTGCTCGTCTATTGAGCGCTGTACTGAGGTGAGGGTACAAGACGAATGTGTGCTTACGGGAATGCGGGGTGGGGGGGTGATGTTTAACAAAATTCTCTGTTCCTCAAGGCCGTTTGGCCCACAGTTTGGGAACTGGCCAGAAGGGTGGCAGATAAATCACGTAACCAGGGGTCTGCGGGCCATTGCATGCTTTAAGGGAGATGTTCCCGGGATGAAGGGTTGTTCCCTCCCTCTTGTTCCTCAGCCCTCCTCTCACCACTCTTTTCATCCCTGGCATTTACCTCTGTGATGACTTAAAAACTAGAGGAGTCCTTTCTAAATCTTTACAAAGGTAATGAGTAGTTATGTTGCAGTTTGGTGCCAAACTAGACCCCAGACTCTGCATGTTTCTTGTTTTTATCTCTTTTCCATGAAGTTCCACGAACCAACAAGTTGCTTTATGTACCTAAAAGCCCTTTTACATGACCATCTTCCAACCTTTTTTTATTCTTTAAACCTAAACAGGCTGTTTTCGTTACTGTGTCTTTAAGACTGATAAATGGAAAGTTGAAGGTTTGGAGGCTCCGGTGATAACAGCCAGAAATAGCATGAAGATTCTTTTTTTTTTTTCTCATCGTCTTCTGTTTCAGTAACTCACCACGGATGTCAGTAACACACCATATGAGTTCAATGCAAACTGCCGTGGGATGCATTTATATTTGTGACATCACATATGATGCGTTCACAACAGGCTGTTTTTGCAGCTTGAAGTGCTTTTCCATTGGTATAAAGGAACTGCGCTGTATCTAAACCATACAGCGATGGCACAGAAATTGTAGCACGGTCTGATTTTCCAGTGTCTCAGACTTTCTGATGTGTCCGCAATTCTCTCCCCACAGTTTATGGCAGATTGTCAGAGTGGCTTTTGTTTTTGTAGACTTTTATTTTTCCATTGTTTCGTTTTTATTTTTTTAAATGATTTTCTCAGCATTGTTTCTCAGCATTAGCTGTGCGATGAAAACCTAACCCAGCTAACTTGTTAGTGATGTCCTGGTACATCCTTCATGTTTCTCACAGTGTCAAACTCCCGCTGAAATGAATCTTGAGCTCCTATAGATTGTAGCGTTTGTGCTTTGTTGACTTCCCAGTAGCTAGTTTGTATCTCCATTGTTGTGTTTTGTTGCACGAACAGAAACGATGTCCACTTTCCAAGTCTGTCTGTTGTCATGACAACATTTTTGACCAATCAGAATGCAGCGATCAAGTCAGCTTGGCTCCGCCTTGCTTTTGGCTCTGCCATCGAGCCGGGCCGTAACAGTGCAGGTACAGCTCGGGTACAGGTTTCTTTATTTATAATGGAAAAACATTTGTTCATGGTACGTTACGGTTCCTTTCGCCAGGGGAAAAGTAAAACTCCATCAGTAAAACTCACTTTACTTTGCTGTGAGCCCTTTAATTAGTAAGCACAGGTAGTGCTATGCAAGGTTGGACACTGCAGCCTTAGCAAAGACTCCAAAATCTGCCTTCATTTTTCCCTATCATAAAGACCCATCTGACTCCAACAGCTCCTGCACCTTCACACCCAGGGCAAACTCATAAATCTGAACCCCAACAACCCCGGTTTGCTGCGGTGTGGAGCTGCAGTGGAACTGAAAATCATTTCCTCTCTGATTAGGATTATTGCTTCCTCTCTGAGCTCCTGAGCATGGTCTCCCTCCCTGTGTGAGCTCATTGAATCAGTGGCGCCGGCTCCATGAGGCACACAATAGTGCACAGTGTTCCAGGAGTTGTTTCTTGCCAGGACACACAGGACGTGCAGGGTTCAGTTGATGGAGTGTTCAGACGTGACACGCATCACGTGCCCTGGTCTCCGTGCCCTGTGAAGATTAGACCGTGGTTAAGGCTTCTTGAGTCCAGAGGGTGGGGCTCCTGTAGGTTCTTCTGTAATACCACACTGTTTGTGATTTTCTTTCAGTTTTCTTTTTTTAATTAAAAATTGCAGAAGCAACATTACAAATCTTACTAAAGCACAGACCGCTGACGCTACATTGACTTTGTGTTTCCAACCTTTATGCCAGGAAAATGAAGTCTCTGATGGTAAGTGGAGGTATTAAAATTCCACAGAACTCCCAAATCTTGGATTAACTAAACAAACAACAAAGGGTGCTTTCTCATTTCCCTTAAATACGTATAACTAGATGAGCTCAACACACCATCTTTTTTTAAAACACATACTTTACGGCATTGTGGGAAGCCTGTTTAAGAGGTTTCATATTGAGCATTTTGTAACAAGTGTACATAATTACATAGTTGTAGAAGCAACTGTATAAACTGAACAAGGATCATCCAAAAGTCCTCCCAGTCCAAGTCAGGGAAACACTTTGTCACGTACCAATATAAACAAGAGCTTTTTAGATTGCTATGAGTCCTCATACACTATTGATACTAGATCAATACTGCTTCCCTTATAGGAATTTTTGGACAGATCGTACTTTGAGCCAAGATGAATGCAAACATCAGAACAGAAACAACGCTAGTGAGGACGTTTCAGCAACAATTAAAACACACAAAACTGACTAGGTGGGTTCAGTAATACATTTGACAATGTATTTAGTGGTCTATGGTCCCCGTACACCCACCCAGGGTTTATTCCAAACCTGGCCTTTAATCTTTATAACCCACTCATGCTCAAGCACCTCCCTGTTTGGCCTCTGACTAGATAATTACCTTTAGGGCAAGACATTTTTCCCATTTCTTATTCCATTTTTTATTTTAGTTTGGTTTTTAAAACAGGCCCATGGTATCAGTTCTCAGTTAAAGCATGTTGTAAATCCCAACAGCTGTTAACACATGTAAACGGAGCACCGTGCAGAACAGCATCCTCTTCTCCCTGACCTACATTGATGGTTTACTCTAAGCTTCACTGTTGTGAAATTAAACCACCATTAAAACATCTCAGTACAGACAGCCTAACTAATGCAACAGTCCACCATTAACAACAAGCAAGCTTGTCTCGTAAAATAGCACCATATTCTCTGGTAGACGGGTTCCTGTGTCAGGCAACGGAAACAAGTAATCCTGCCTTACATTATTAAAGGTCAACCTGTTTCCTGTCACAAGAAAATATGTGATTGGTTTTAGATTCTCAAACTGATTAGCAAAGACTTTCTGTGATACAAAATGCAGGTAAATATCGTTGAAGCTGTATGTAGGCCAACTTATTGTAGGTCATTTCATCCGTTCATTTGTTTGTTATCTAAGCTGTTTACTGTAACTTGAGTAAGGTGGGGGGTGCACTCATAGGCAGAGAGGCAGACTCTGGACAGGTCACTGGTTCATTGCAGGGCAGACACACAAAACGTATTCACATCTGCGTGGAATTTAACATGTCCGTTTCATCTAAAATGCATGTATTTGAACTTGGTCTTTGGTGAAAGGAAACCAGATCTCCTGGTGGAAAGCTGCACCGAAACAGGGAGCAAATGCAAACACAGAAATGATCCTGGCGGCCCGGCCAGGAATCGAAATCCAGGATCTTCTTGCTGTGATTCAATAGCACATGCATCGGTACTAAAATAAATAAATATGTAAATACGTAAAATATGTGCTTCTGTATGTGACATTTTCTAATAAATGATTATTGAGAGGGGTTTCTCTTTTTTTCCCTTGTGCACCTGCCCCCCCAAAATGTCTGTGCACAGCCCAGTTTATAACATTATATTTGCCAAGAACACCAAAGCAAGACCTCGCCATACTGTTGCTCAACAGTAATATGCATTTGGCTGTATCCACTGTACCAAGGAAATTTAAACTAGGTGATGTATTTCACTGATTAAACTCAATCAGAAACAGCAAACCTTATTGATCTGGGAGGAAATTGCTGCACAGACACACAAAGACAAGAACAATTTAAAATATAAAGTGTAAATAAATCCAGTGAAAACTCTATATGAAATACACTATGCTATATACATAACAATACAGTTAAGGGAATAACTAGTAGAACAAATGATGGTTTGGAGTATGTTATTGCACGTAGTACAGTAATATTGACATAAGTACTGGTATTTTACTGAGGATTTCACGTGATTTGTTTTTATTTTAACAGATTCCTGCAAAGAAGATACACTTGAATGCGTTTTACTTGTTTCGTATAACAACTATGATATTTTTTGTCTTTAAGTACCAAGTCACGTTTACTCCACAAATCAATAAATCACACTTCTAAACATGCAAAACACTGGTTGGTCCATTTACAGTACATGAATTAGGATAACTAATAAGTCCCCAAATTACAGCCTATGGTTCATTGTTCAGTAAGTACCTGGAATACAAAGCAAACTGACTGATATATTCTAAAGTTACAGGATAGATGAATGGAAGTCTGGATCCACTATCAAATGGTCATTCAAGGGCTTAATAATAATAATAAAAAAAACACTGGCTTGATGAATTGTCTCAATCTTCACAACTTGTACAGGGTGCTGGGTGGAGTACTGACCTCACATAGCTTCTTGCAACACAGCAATGGAGCATTTTGTTTTTATTTACTCGGGGAACACTGTGTCACTCATTTCATGTTTTTATGATGAAGATTCCAGACATATTGAACATTGCAAAATACAGAGAAAAAACCCACAGAGGAAAAACCAGCAGTGGGTGTCGTGTAGAAAACTTGAGCTTCTAGGATCTGGGTACATGCCGCTATGGTTGTGAAACCAGTCATCCTATCTATAGGGTGGCCAACGTTTGTACCATCCATAGCCTGTAACCAAATATGGTAAAGACCATGTATAGCAACCCAGGACTTCTGTCTTACAGGGCATGTCTATTTAAAGGAATACCTTAAAAGTAAAGAAGAAACGAATATTCAGAACGCCTTACCATGTTTAGCATATACGCATTTCTGTCATGTACTACATATGATGAGTGTGACTACGTACAATGACAAAAGAGTATAAAATCTATCATATGAGCAGCTGTTTTGCGTTCTGCCCTTGGCAGCTCACAAAGCCGCAGCCTGACAAGTTCATGGGGTCATAAATTTCAGTGGTAAAGCCTTGGGAAAGGAAAATAACTTTTTCTGAACAGTGATGGAGGCACTGAGTGCACAGCCAGTGAGATCTGGGTAGAGCAGGCTGTGTGTGTGTGTGTGTGTGTGTGTGTGTGTGTGTGTGTGTGTGTGTGTGTGTGTGTGTTTTCTTATAGTTATTTCGAAAAGTTTATCCAATGGGAGAGTAAGATCGGGCGTGACGTCACAATGCCTGGCTAGTCCCATTATGACGCAGGAGCTCTCGAACTTATTCCAGACTCCTCATCCTCCTCTCAGAGACCACCACTTTACAGCAGTCGGTTTGTACTGGGACCCTCGAGAGGAAAACAGCTCAGTCTAATCCCCCCACGCGTGAAGGGAAGTGAAAGTAACTTTCCCACCTGACACGATCCGCTCGAGCAGCAGGTGCGCTGACTCGGACATGGCCAACTCAGGAGTCCAGCTGCTGGGCTTCTCCCTCTCCCTGGTGGGCATCCTGGGGCTGATCGTGGGCACCGTGCTGCCCCAGTGGAAGATGTCCGCCTACGTGGGGGACAGCATCATCACCGCCGTGGCCACATACCAGGGGCTCTGGATGTCCTGCGCCTTTCAGAGCACCGGCCAGCTCCAGTGCAAAATCTACGACTCCATCCTGCAGCTGGACAGTGAGTGACCGAGCCCGAGACCAGCCTTATATTTAGCTTTTGAGGCTTATTTTAGTTTTATTGGCTTTCATACATGCAAAACATTTTAGCACGAACTTCATATGCAGTTACCAAACAGTGACACTTGCATGTGTGTGTCGTGTCTCTGTGCACACATATATGTACGGATATACATATATACATATATATTTTTTTGTTTTGTTTTGTTGGCTTTCATACATGCAAAATATTTCAGTGCGTGTGTGTGTCTGTGTGTGTGTATATATATAGAGAGAGAGAGAAAATTTACATCTTGAGTAGTACAATGTATTTAAAATAGCCTAGAACTTTTAAAGAAATTGAGAATCTGTGAATTGAGAAATTGAGAATCAGTTTTTTTTAAGCAGATGCCCACACTGGTATTAACCCTTCTGTGTTCAGCATTAAATGTTAAACACTTTAGCAGAAGGTAGTTATGCTGCCTTGATCCAACCAACATTTTCACCTCCAGACCCACCTGAAGCAGGCAGCGAGGGGCTGTAAAGTGCTTTTTTCCAGTGACCTGGATCAGATATGGTCAGAAACAGAACACAACAAGTGGAGTATGATCTCATGGAATATAGGGGTCAACACGACTGCATTAGAAATAATATACTGATATTTTCTGCTCGAGTTGTAGTAGTGCTGAAGCATTTACAGCGGTACTGTAGATCGTGCCAATTCCTCCAGTGGAAAGCTTTAGGCTCTCTGACTGCAAAGGCTTTGTGCTGCCGTACAGTGAGCTTATTGTCTCTGGATTAGTGGGTCCGTAAGTATGGCGGTGCGCAAATGTGCATCATCACATGTGTTAGTTTATCTATTGAACACTGATACAGGTAAAACAAGCTTCTGCCAAATTATGTACAATTATGAAGGAAGAAGTAGAATTTGGTAGTAAAATGGGAAAACAAGCACAAAAATGGGAAGAAAATTGAAACGTGGCAAATGCAAATGACAATTATAAACAGTGACAAATTTATTTGACACAATTTGTAGTATTTACATACTGCATTTTAACTTTAATGGGCTCTTTGGTGACTGGTTCTTGTGAGCTGTAAATCTGTACTTACTGTAATTACTGTTCAAACTGGCAATAGCACCCCATTCCAAACTGTACACACCCACCTTAACACACACACACACACTTTCCCCAGGAAGGAACCTCTGCTATGCACTCAGAAAGCTTGTGATAAATGGGTTTTGACGACGCCAGCAGGATACACAGTATGTCTAATAAGTAGAGAACATGTTACCATGGAAACGGCAGCCTGTAGTGTTGTTAATAAAAATGCCATCCCTCCAAAACCCAGCACTTCTGAATATCATAGCCACCTCTATGCTGGTGTACAGTTTTGAGGTACTCTTCTATATAATGAGGCACCTCCCTCTGTGGCTTAGCTGGGTGTGTTTGTGGGGATACTTGTGTGTGGAAGTTGGGGGACTTCCAGACTGAACCGGTTGAGACTGCACCTGACAGCAGGTTGAGTTAAGACAGCGGAGAGAAAAAAGATGTGGAGAAGAGGGGAGGGGGAACAGCGGGGGGGAGAAGAGAGGGCCTCCACTGGATTCCATACTGGAGTAGTTTCAGTGCCTGGCAAGAGAGCTTTTATTGTGCTTTAATGAATGATGCTGGAGAAGCAATTCTTTCACTGCGTTACACCCCTCCCTGTCTCTCATTGTTTTTTAGTGTAAATGTACAGGGATATACTGGCACAGACTGGTTTGTGTTGGCTACAACGCTCTCTCTCTCTCTCTCTCTCTCACATTCTTCCTCTTTTTTCTCCCTCTTGGTGATTATTATCCTCAGTTACCGGGACAGCGAATGCCATAGTTTGTTTCTAGGAAATGCCAAAAAAACGCAAGTAGCTAACTAATGAAACTTATTTTATGATTCTATAGTAGTAAAGTTAGTACAGTTGGTAAACTTGATATAGTGCTCTCTTTTATGCCTTTCAAATAATTTTTCCAGCCCTAAAATCGGACCGGATTGTCACAACAGTAGACATTAACTATGTATACTTGATACACATGAAAATGACCACACACATAAGTTGAATTCTAAATAAATGCACCATATTAGTAGTGAAAACATCATCAGGCTATTTAATGTAGGCAATATTTCACATTTTGAGATTTTTGCAAAAGTAAGATTATTTAACATATTTCTACTAGTGAAGTCATTTTATCTTAGGAAATGGACGTTCCCAGATTATTTTGTTTGTTTCAAGCATTATTTATTGTAATAATTTGAATTATCTGGCACTGATTAAGAAAATTTCTCTAAATAAACAGACATCAATGAGTGTAAACAAAAATACGTTGAGTGATCTTATTGTAGTATTACAACAATCTCAAGATGAGAAATTTTTAGATTTGTTCATTAATTTACATTGTTAACTGATTGTTGTTGATTCGTTTTCTGGTATTAACCATGGCTTACCGTTAATGAACTTTAGTGGAAGAACTGTTATTGCGATCATTATTGACCGTAAAATTGAACATATTTATAGAACATTGTTGTATTTTATCGTCCATATTCCACCATTTGCATTTTGTAATGTGCTAAACAACACCTCTAAACCACCGTAAAATCACTGTAGCGTACAGCCTTGAGTGCTGTATATCTCAGAGATCTCTTTGAATAATAACAATGATGCCAGTGAAAATACAAATATTACTACAGCCAAATATGAAAGATGGAAAGAAAAACTAAAACCCAAAATAACAGGTCTGTAATACATGATCCTCTAATTCAGACCCTGTATGTTTTCATCAGGTTCCCTCCAGGCGACCCGGGCTCTAATGATAGTGGGCATCATTGTGTCTATAGCTGGGCTGGGCGTGGCCTGCATGGGTATGAAGTGCACCACCTGTGGAGCCGACGACAAAGTGCGCAAGGCCCGCACTGCCATGACTGGAGGCATCATACTGCTGGTGGGAGGTGAGTGTGTGTGTGTGTGTGTGTGTGTGTGTGTGTGTGTGTGTGTGTGTGTGTGTGTGTGTGTGTGTGTGT
>JBBJLS010072235.1:0-10528 GCA_037577275.1 Bryconaethiops microstoma
ATAAAACGCTACAAGGACCATTTGTGAAGAAAATACAGATCATGTGGACAGTACAGCACAGACATGCACTGAGAAAATCAAGCTCTGATGTTGATTTTCCTCATTTGATGCAGACCATCAAAAAATGTATTCCCAATGGCAGCAAACTCAAGCAGGATTCTCTGCAAAGTAGGGCTGTCAGAGTTATTACATAATTTTTGCGCTGATCGCAATCACTTGAGATGATCCTGACCATTTTCCACAGTCAGTAGATTTCAAAACTATATCACAGTGAAACAAGCAGAGTGTGTGCAAAAATAACCATCATTTTATCCACGTACTTCTATTTATTTATTTGTTTATTTTACGCCATAGTTATGACAGTTAATCCTCAGCCAAAACTTCATGGTTATGACAGGTCCACCTGGAAGGAGATGAACGCATGAAAAACAGTTTCGTTTTTTGCTGTATGACCACAAGTATGAGCGTCAAGCAAAAAAAAGGCATGAATGCATCACAAGACAATGAAACATGGTGAACATGGTATTGCCCCACAAGCCATCAGACTCGTGCACCTCCCAACCCACCCAAACACACACACATCAACTGTGAACTGACTTAGCTTTCCACCTTGCACTTTACTCATCACTTCCATTATAATATACATGCACCTACATGCAAAAAAACATCCATATTAATACACTCAGTCTTGGACACTGTCTCAGTGTTTCTGGATTTTGTCATAGACTGACAGTATAGTTATTTATTTTGAACTGCTGCTGATCTTTTGCACTTGTAAAGCACACAATTAGTATTGTTTTTTGAATATTAAAAATAACCGTGTACCATTTTGCACATCCTTGTGCCAAATTGCAAAATTTTTACTTCTAGTTTAGAGTTTATATTTATAGATTGTTTATATGTGTACTCTTTGTGTTTTTTTGGAGCCACACCACCTCATCTCACTCTATACATGCACATAGCTGAGATGACTTTGACTTTGATTGCCATTTTCTGGTTAGCCCAGTGTAAGATTCTGAATAAAACAGTATCAATTATGGAAATACTTTACAAGAAGACTACACTTATAAAGGGTTTACAAATGATTTATAATCAGATTGTTAATTAGGTTGTAGACAGTTTATACATATCCAATAAGCAGTTATAAACCAGATATAACATTTGCCATATATTGATGCAGGCTTACTGTTGTTAGTTTTGTCTTGTCTCTTTCTCAGGTAAAACTGTCAACTTCATCAGGTCTTTGTTAACATGCTATTACCATCAAAACACCAGATCTTACCCAATAGTGAGTCTACATCAATTTATTATAACTGTTAGATCTTGTTTATAACCACATATTAATGATTTATAAAATGTCTGCAACTTAAGTAGCAACCTGATTACTCGGCTCCAGAGAGTTACTGCAGCTGTTGAGGGCAGACACTTCATGCAGCAGCGCCCAGATGCTTCCCTGGAATTGCAAGCTCGAGCCACGGCAAAGCTGAGGGCTGAAGTCCTGCGAAAACAGTGCTGACATTTCAGCGGAGCTGCAAACTCCAGCCACTTCAAAGCTGCGGGCTGAAGTCCTGCGAAGATAGCCCTGAAGCCTCTGCGACGCTGCGAGCCGAAGTCTCAGCGGAGCTGAAGGATGGAGTCATTGTGGGGTTGCTGAAACGGCCCGAGTAGGAGCCATAGCGCCAGCTTAGTGACCAGCAGCAGAGCCAAAAGAGCACCAGGGGGTAACGCCCCTCACCACCGGCCTGAGAGCCGAAGTGCTCAGAGCGGGCTCAGAGTGGGCTCCAGTTCCGAGGACCTTCACTCCGGAAAACTTCTGAAGCCCACTTTCTCCGCGCTGGCACGGAGCTGGCTCACACTCTCTTCTGGATGCCGGTGTGGTGGCTGCCCTCTCTTTGGGGACTTCGAGTCTGGGAGTCTGTGCAAGAACCTGCTGCGCCTCTGGGATGGCTGGTCAATATGTCACAGCTGTGACTGCTCAGGGAGTGAGGCGAGACACAAACGTAGATTCCAATGATGGATTTTTATTAACAAAAACACACAGACTCTACACATAACCAAAGCAAAAAGGCACAAGGGCCTAACCAAAAGCACACTAAACAGAAGACACATAAGGCCGGGTAGCGTGGGGGTAAATGTGAGGGTTGACCAGCAAATGAATACATAAACTCTTGCAACTTAAATACTAAACACACTCAGACAAGAACCAATCATAAAACACAATCACTCACAAAACACAGGACAGCTGACAACGTGACTATAGACACAAACATACACCTAATTCAAAATAAGAGTCCCATAAATGAACTAAATCATAACATAATTGCGGCCTCTAGCGGCTGATGACTGGACGTCACACTATGAAGACTGTAGGGGTGACACTGCAGTCAATATCCATCCCAGTCAGGTAGGCAGAATGGTGATTATGAGCTCTCCCAGTGCTGCATTATTAATGGAAAGTGTGGGGCAGTCCCAGGACTAACTTGTGCACTCACCCCTCCTCCATCCCAGCCAATGGGACCGCTGCCCAACGCTGACATTTTCCTAAATGGCACATGTTTGTTAGCCCCACTGCACATGAGGGAACAGCCCCTGAGCCCTTGGTGGCAAAATAGGCGCAATTACGCGCCATGTTGTCCTCTAGCTGAAAATAAACGGTGACTAAGACATTCATCATGCTGCAAAAACACGTTTATGTATGTGTTTATTCATGTATATATTTTTATTAAGCACTTACCTTCCGCATGTCAAACAACATCACACCCCAATTCAATAGGGTAAAAATGCCGTAAATGTAAATGTAAATGTAATTCTCTTGCCCTCCACCTCCTAGGAGCTGAAAAAAACAGCAAGATAATAGAGGGGAAGGTGAGGCAGATTTGGAGGCAGTGTACAAAAGCAAAACTTCCAACCGTTTTTGAAGAAGTACACAGATCTTTTTTTTTTTTTTTGGAGAGTGCCATTCATCAAATAAGCATCGGGCTTGGAGAGCTCTAAGCTTTCACAACCAGTGGCAAGAAAGTCTATAGCTTCTCGCTCTCTCTTTCCTCAGGATTTTCTACATGTATCAGAGCACCGACACAGACAAGTGAGCAAAACGGCAGCAGGCTGACTCCGTCCTGCTCGGGCTGGATGTACAGGAGCCAGCCTGGAGCAGGATGAGAGACAAACATGCTTACCACAGCTCATTCTGTCACTTAAAACAGTCACAAGAGTGTTGACTTGCCAAACAACACAGTCAACATTAAGTCTTACGTTTATTCCTGACCCTGCAGAAAAAGAAGCTGTTTGCCTGGAAATACTGCCGCACTTTTCTCCTGCAGCCAAAAACTTGCACTCATAATTTGCAGTGAGTCAAACTCCCAAATTCAGACTGCACCAAATTCAGCGATCGAAGAGGAGTATATACTGAATATTTATGGAAGAAGAAGAATCTGTCTTTCCAGTTCGTAATAATTTGTGCAGCAGAGCTATAAAACATTATGGGAAAATGTAAAAGAACCAAATATGCATTTGCTTGTTTGTTAAATAAAAGCCATACCACAAATATGTCTTCCTATGAATAGAACTCATAGGAAGGTATCTCTCTCTCTCTCTCTCTCTCTCTCTCTCTCTCTCTCTCTCTCTCTCTCTCGTTCTCTCTCTCTCTCTCCCCTTCTCTCTCAACAGCAACAGCAACTGTTAAATTGATGGGATAGCCTATATTTGTAAGTAGCAAATGCATAGTCTATTCTTGAGGTTGATGGCAGAAGTAATGGGAGAGCATAAGGATCAGAGTGACTTTAAAAATATTCAAATTGCGATGGTTAGATGACAGAGCAACAATAAAACTGCAGGTCTCGAGCTTTTCCCAGGACACAGTGGTCAGTTCTTACCAAAAGGCCCAAGGAAGGACGACTGGTTAACCAGCTGCAGGGTAATGGAAATGAAGGATTGTCAATCTGGTCTGTTCCCACAAAAGACCTACTGTTGCACAATTTGCTGAAAAGTGTCATGTGGCTATAATAGACAGGATTGACGTATATAGGGCTGCATAGCCATAGACTACTCAGAGAACCTGTGCTGATCCCTGTCCATTACTGAAAGTGCCTGTAACCCCTTTGTCACTAGTGTTCTACCCAACCTGGAGTCACACTCATATAGCTTAAACACACAAGATTCTGGGTTACCAGCTACTAATGGTGAAATGACTGAACACCTAAACTTAAAGGGTTTCGTAAACCACTAGAGTTTTAAAAGTGTGAGTAATAAACTAATGAGAAGGGGTAAATGATATAACTAGCACGGTGCCTCCACTGGGGAAATATTCTACCAGAAACCTCTGGCAATAGTATATATCCCCAGATATTTGATAATTAAATGTGTAGTGAATATGACTTGTCATAAATAAAATGGCTCGGCAACAATATATGGAGACTTAACATACAAACATCTATTTACTCTTTTTTTCCTCATGAGGAATGCAAAGGTAACCACGTTGGGGCCCAGTTGCTGCGTTGATGCACATGTAGTCTATCGGTGTGTCTATACACTAGTTTCTGCAGGTTACTTTACCAAAGTCCCCGGTCGCTATCCTGCACGAGTTTCAGTTCCAAGGTCCGAGCTGTGCAGTCACACACTGAAACCAAGTTACGCCAGGGGAAAATGTCCAAGCGAGCTCTCAATGTAGCCGGGAGTCCAGCCTAGCTCCAAGGTTTAGGGGCGGAACCAGCATGAAAAATGAAAATCTATCATCATTTTAAGAAACAATAATAAAAAAATACTGAACTACTGTACATAAGACAAGTAACCTGAACTTCCAGTCTCTAGCTGCACTACAATATTTTGAGAGTAAACTTGAAAGTCAAGTCTCCAAACTGTTTTTTTGCCAAGCCAGCCCCAACAGGGAGAGAAAAACCCTTCCCCCACTTTTTTTTCCCAAAAGAAAAAGAAAAAAACGAAAACAGGGCAGTATGGGAAATGGAGTCCTACTGCTAAACGACGTGTAATGAAAACAAACAGTGCAATAAAGCAGAATTCTAAATAACCCTACATGCCTACAATGGGTGCATGAGCATCAGAACTGAACATGGAGCAATCAAGAAAGTGGTCTGGTCAGAAGAATCATGTTTTCTTTAACATCATATGGATGGCAGGGTGCGTTTGTGTTTTTTTACCTGAAGAAGAGATGACACCAGGATGTAATATGGGAAGAAGGCAAGCCAGTGGAGGCAGTGTGATACTCTGGGCTATTTTCTGTTAGACAACCTTGAGTCCAGACATCATGTGTGTGTTACTTTGCCTTGTGCAACTTACTTAACCCTCCTGTTATGTTCATTTCTCAGGAACACCAATGATGTTCCTGTGTCAATTTGACTCGTGCTATGTTTAAACATCCAAAAGTGTCAGAAACCAAAAAATCCCAGTAAACATCTCATTATTAACTCCTTTACTAACTATTTCAATCAATATTTGGTGTAATGGTGTTCTTTACCTCTCACAGACCATGGTTCAATGAGGATAATTCACTTGCTTTTCATAAAAAAAGCATTTTGAAACTTTCTTTAATGTACATTGGAAAGACCCATAAATAAAACAAGTTTTACATAACACTGATTATTTTACTTTATAATTTAATTGTTTTTCTTTTTATATAGTGCCGTATCAAGCACAACCCTTGTGCCCTGATTCTTCTTTGAGGCTCCTCCAATCACCTTTCCAGTGTAAACCTGCATGTTCAATGCATAGCTTATGTTTCCATCACATGCTGTCCACATTCATATGCCATATTTGGCTGGTTTGGAAGGCATTTATTGCCCAAATGAGCAGCGACCTCTGAATGCCACTAGCCTTTCATCCACTGTGACATTAGGTAAGTAAGCTGCTCTACCCACATGTCCATACTGTCCTAATAGCTGCCTGCTTGTCTCTCTCCCATATGACATATAACCCTGCCTGTCTCTGCATCCCACAGACTGGCTGTTGATTTATCTTTTGATTTGTAGAACCCAGCCAGGATGAGGACCCCCAAATATGCATGTAAATGCATTTTATCTAGGTCTTTTCACTTCTCCACCAAAACACGCCTTCCTTCTAAATTTATCATTTCAAGAATGATTTTCTGTATTTAGTTGGGCATGACAACTCAAAAGCTGACCTAATGTCTGTCACATAAGTCACTGGCATCCTGGTGGGCCCTGGCACTTTATTCTGGTCTTTATTGTGTTTTCTGCAGACAGTTTGGCCTGACGCATATTTGGGGATGAAGACTACTGTATTTCACCATTTTTGATGTAAATATATGCTTGGAGGAATATGAATAGCAGCTTCCTCATTTGGCTCATAATCAGAATCAGAACTGACCTCAAGATGGTCTTCATCTTCAGATACATCCTCCTTTATTTCACTATCATGATCAAAGATGAGTTCCAGAGCCTCCTGGGCTGCCATCTGTTTATTTATGCTGCTCGTTTTGTAAAGCTCTGACAGAGACTAGATCATATGTAGCTGGAGAGTGTAATGTTAGTAGGAACCCATTGCAGACAATCTTTATATGATCCGCTCCTCCTCTGCTAAGTGCCCACTCAGTGTGGTTGGAGTTTGCCTATAGGAACAGAAAAGGTTCCCGTCAAAAGTCATGACACCTGCATTCTTGAACTTAACTTTTAACTATTTTTATTAGATGTTTTAGATATAAAACGAGTCGATTTGGCCCGCAACATAACAGGAGGGTTAAACAGTCCTGCAGAAGCCTCTTTCAGCAAAATAATGTGTCCTGCCACACATGAAAAACTACTCAGGAATGGCTTGAGGAACATGACAAAGATTTCAAGGTGTTTACTTGGCCTCCAAATTCCCCAGATTTCAATCTGACCAAGCATCTTTGGAATGTACTGAATAAAGCAGTTTGATTAATGGAGGTTTAACCTTGCAAATCACAGAACTTAAAGGATCTGCTGCTAATGTCTCAGTGTCAGAAACTACAGCACACCTTCAGAGGTCTTGTTGAGCCTGTCTCACGACTGGTCAGACCTGTTTTGGGGGCAGAAGGGGGACCTAAGTAACATTAGGCAAGTGGTTTTAATGTATACTGCTGCATGTACAGTGTAATCTATATCGCACTCCAGGCAAGTCATGAATTACCAGGAGGTTACTGCACTGCAGACCAAAGTGAAATACGTTACATACAGCACAATACAGCAGAAATTCAATATTATGCTGAGGAAGAAAGTTTTTATTTTCCATGTATGTGTTTTCTTGGTGCATTGCCCTTTGTTATTTCTTTCCCTGATTCACAGTGTGAAGTACACAACAAGACATCATGGGTCAGCTATTCCTACACCTCAGTGCTTCTCATTGTATCGGCACAATGACAAGTGAAGTGGGGCAAGTGACACACCTGTACCTTACAAATCAGCATTCATTTCAATATTCAGTGGTGCAATCATTTATATGAGTGACGAAGCCCAGTGTTATAGAGATTGGTAGTCAGTTCAAAGAGACATAAAACATTACAATAAATGTACCACTAAATGTACATCATGCCTTGACTATATAAGAGATAATTAAACAGTGGACATGTACATTAACTGCATGTATACCTGTATCTGGTTTGCTATCTGGTAGCACTGTTAGTAATTCGGGTGATGGACTTGACAATGAATCAAGACACAATCTTCATTGATCCCTCTTTATCATTTCAAGTGAATTTCACCTATTCAGCTTCAATTTTGTTATAATGTTACTGATTCTTTTTCTGAAAATCTGGTAAAATGTTGCATTCAGTGCTTCAGTTCACAACAACAACCTAATACATGGTTTTGTTACTCACTCAAATGACAGTGCGGTCTTACTAGATTACAACTGATAAAACAAATTTTCTGTGTAGCTCACCAGAATTCCTGAGCAACCCATAAAAGCTATAGAAGCAGTGAAGCAAAAATGTAAATGCATTTAAATGGATGCCACAAATGCTTAAGTACCCCTTTTCACTTTATGTTATGGTCAGTCAGCATTAGCTGACCCAGTGTGCCCTGAAATAAGAGAACATTATGGAAAGTTCATCTTTGCTCAGTATTGCTGATGTAGCCTTTTACTGAGGTTTTACTACATTACCTTGCTTAATTTTTCCTCAAAAAAAGGGGGCTGGCTCATCTGACCACCAATAAGTGCAAAAAATAGCCAATTGTCGGCAAATGTGCAGCAGGTCGCTGCACATTAAATGGTCATTTGGAGTAAAATTCTGTAGTTACAATTTCAGGGCAGAAACACTTCTGCTTTTTTGTGACACTGCCATGGTCATAGTCGACTGCTGGGAAAACCAATTTACTGGCCAGTTCTTTCCTCACCTGCAATCTGTGGATTCAACAAAAAGAGTAAGATTGCACAGGAAACAATACAGAGAAATGAAAGTCAAAGGTGACATACTGAAGGATGAAAACAAAGCAAATACAAGTCAATACCAGTGTCAGCCATAACATGCAAAGAATATAGGGTCACTTCTTTGTAGAAGATGCTGGAGAAATGACTAGAGAATTAGAATAACTGAACGCCAAGAGAGACATCATTCTGAATGACATGAGCTTGCGTAAGCATGTCAGCTGAACTGTTGAACTAGCAGACACATGCAAATATACTAAATTCAAATACATGGCAAACAGAGAATCAGATGACTAATGCACAGTTATAAACAGAAAAGAGATCCCATGCTTAGATTAGGATCACAGTCTGAGGCTGAAAGAGAGGGAAGGCTAAAGGCTACTGACAGGCAGGAGATTGTATAGGCATTGGCTGATAAGACTGCAGTGGATAGTAAGGTACAGAGGTAGAGAAGATTAAGGGCTTGAGATAAATGTTTCAAGCTAAATATAGCTACAGTATGATTCCGGTGCCATAAAGGAAGCAAGGGTCAGCTTACATCTGCTCTCAGTTCAGGGTGGCTTATGGGTCTTGGGTCTGGTAGACTTGGGGAAAGCCTATCAGAGTCCAGAGAGATGACAACACAGAGGCAAAATTGGAAAGTATTCCAAACAAAAGAGGCTGATGTGGTTTTACTCTCTGCTGTCTACTGGTTCATTCTAAGGTTCAAACATCACTCAGAATCCATTGATCAGTTCCTCAAACCAAGGAATTTGCCCACCATAGCAATTAATACTTTTCTCATTAGATTTCTCTAGTTTCAAACTAGCTTTAAAAAGTATCTACAAGAACAGCAGTGTTGCATAGTTTGGTGCATTTTTAAGTAGCATGAAATAATGTCAAAGGACACAATAAATATGAGAATTCAATACAACAGTATTAACAGTAGAATTCTGTGCAGGCTTTGCTCATCTTTAGAGATTTTCCATTCTGGGTGTTGAGAATGGAAGCTCAAAGGAGAGAACTTGTATCTTCATGCACCATTGATGTGATATCATTTTTTTATATCATGTTTTTATTTTATCACTAATGTGACTAGAATATTTCTCAAGTAAATGATTTCAACCGTGTATGTCCATCTTGAGGATTAGCCTAGCCCATCAAGATCACTCCTTGATCATGTCTGCGCCCCATGAGGATGATTCCAATATTTTGCTTCCTGCCTTGTTTGTAATCTCTCCACACCAACCCTCTTTAGCCTGGATTGTTATCAAAATGGGTTGGACGCCATGGCCAGTAAAGGACATTAAATATTGATAAATCCTACATGTGAGTCTGCAAACACTCACTCATATAAGATTATTGGGATACTCCAAGGAAAAGAAGAATAAAATGTTGAGATTCAAAAGGATGCCACTGGAACATTTCTTGGGGCAAGGCCAGAGACGTGATCACCTTTCCTCCATAATTTCAAAGAAGACACATCCATATTTCAGCAGAATTCAGTTCATACCCTTTACTGCTGCCTTGTGTGCTGTTTTCCATATCTCTTTACGGGTAAGTAAATTAGACCCGTCGTACCAATTGAATGAATGCCTAAGGCTAGACAGAGACAAAAGCTGTGCAGCTGCTAATGTCTAGACTGCTGAGTTTCCACCATGCAGGTCCTTATTGGAAAGGCCTCTCACTGCTTGGAACTGGGCCATACTGGCACTCAGAGTCCACGTCCAGGTCTCTGCTCTCAGCACTTCTAATCCTTAGGGCAGACCGGCTTTAAGAGAGAATTTTTTATGAAGGCCCCTAAACAAGGTGGTGGCCAAGTTTTCCTCCCCATTGATCTGTATTAAAAGCTGACCAAGCAGTACGTAACCCATCTAGCCCTTAATTTACTCATCTAGCGTCTTAATAATATCCCCATCAAACATAATTGGGGACATTTAATCTGTATTTATGTGTCCAAGAGTGAGAATTGCTTGACATAATACAGTGAGTGAGCCATGAAATGAACGTTCTGCTACAGCAAAGGCAACAAGACCATATTCCATGTGTGTCAATCATAAATGCAGTGTTCTACTTAAGTACTCAGCAATTAACATATTTTGTATGTTCAGTTTCAATTTTGATAGACCTTGAAAATATCTGAATGTTTTGGTGATCCATAAATTACTATATATATATATATTAGTTAAATGTA
>JBBJLS010072236.1:0-10528 GCA_037577275.1 Bryconaethiops microstoma
ACAAATCACTCCTGCACTCTCTTCTCCACCCATTCACCACACAAATCACTCCTGCACTCTCTTCTCCACCCATTCACCACACAAATCACTCCTGCACTCTCTTCTCCACCCATTCACTACACAAATCACTCCTGCACTCTCTTCTCCACCCATTCACCACACAAATCACTACTGTACTCTTCTCCACACAAATCACTCCTGACACTCTCCTTCTCCACAGATTCCACCCTGCTTGCACTCTCTTCCACACCTCTCTTTCACACTTCCTGTTACTCTGGACTGTTGCATTTGAACTCCTCCACCTTTAGCAGCTCTATTCCCTGCATCCTCACAATTCTACTCTCCTCCCTCTCACGCACAGGTACTCTGTCTTAGTTCTACTGACCTTCATTTCTCTCCTTTCTAGAGCATATCTCCATATCTCCAGTGTCTCCTCAACCTGCTACATGCTCCCATTGCAATCTTGTACTCCTTCCCTTTTTACTCTGGCTGATCCCTACCTTTCATAAATCATGCCTGTGATCCTCTACTCCAACTCACATAAGAGCCGACTCTTTTGAGAAAAGTCACCAAAAGAAATGACACAAGTCACTCCTGTGATCCTCTACTCCAACTCACAAATGAGTCGACTCTTTTGAGCCGAGTCACCAAAAAAAATGACACGAGTCATACGCCTTTATAAAGCGGGAACTATGAAACGATACTGGTTTCAGTAAACCGGCTCTGTCGCTTCAGCGGACAGCGTTTGGCAAACGGGATAAATTAAAAACTTCTTATAAACGTCTCCACATCATGACAGATATAGCGTCTTCATCATGGCTTGCCCCTTTTGTTCTGTTTTGTCTGGTAAGAGGCACATTTCTTTCTGTCTTTGCTGGTTCACTATTTAAAGTCTCTGATTTCTAACATCAGAAACGTTGTGGTTGCGGATGCTGCTGCTTGAAATGTTGTGTTTAACTAATCTTTTATGGCAGGAAAGCGATCCTTTTGCTCCTAACCACGAGGTTTTAAGCCTCATTTTGCGGATGTGGGGCTTTAGTTTTGCTGAATGAAGTATGCAAGGTGCTGAATGAGGATAACGGGTTTGTATCTTGGTGCAAATATCCGGACTAGAGTACTGAATCAAAAGGGGAATTCCACCTCTTTTTTTCCAAAAAATCTTTGCACTGTTAAATCATTAAAATGAGAAGAAAGTCAATCACAGCAGTTTGATGTCAAATGCCATGTTTTAGACAAACCTACTGGCTCAGAATTTGTTCACAGCGGTAGTGATGGGATCCAGACCTTTAAAAGTCGCCTTTTTTGCGTGGGTTCATTATTTCATGCCTTGTGATCATTTTGATAGAAAGGTTTTAGCCCAAATCTTCTATTTGAAAAAAATCCACTTGTGGTTAAGAGGCACGTGGAGGGTGCTGAAAGGGAAAATACGGGCTAGATTAACCAAAAAAAAAAAAAAATCTACAGCTCTTTTACTATTCTAAGCATCAAAACTTCAAAGATTGTAAGGCTTCCTACAATGCATAATGCATTTCACATCATTTGTTAGTTAAATGTTGCAGAAATTTTGAAAGTTGGTGGAATTTCCCTTTCATGTATATATTTCTTAATTGAAGCAGAATATTTTTAAAAAGGAAAGGGGAAAAAAAAAGCTTGCATTCCTTTAACTTAATCTGGTTCAGCATCACTGTGTCCATTTCTCCTCTGATATTGTAGTGCTTTTATGTGTGGTGTTTTAAGTCATCAGCAAATTTCCAGGCATTTCAGCATAATCACAGGTGACTGTGCAGGGCAAGCTTACGGTTAGGTCTCACACTCATTTCTAGCATCCAGCAGTTTGATCTCGAACCACAAGTAACATGGCTTGCTCCTGTGATCTTCCGCCAGCACTATCACACACTCCACAAAACAGATCAATAACGGGGTCATGTGTGTTTTTATTTCCTAATGAATGTATGGAGAGACACACATTTTATCTGGATCTGGAGGTTTGTGGCGGCCATGAACTTTCACTCTCTGGGTGTTCTTATCTGCTCTGCTTTTACGTTTGGGACATCCACAGTGTTCTTTCGGCGGCCTTGTTTCTCAGTCATCCTCTCATAAACATGAGTTTTGCAATCCATGCCTACGATGTGTCCACAAAAGGAATTCTGTTTGTTTGGTTTGTCACCTGATACTGATGCCTGTTGTGCAAAATCACTTTGGAAAAAACAGCCACATAATGGGAATTTTGGGGCCTTGGGGTCTATATTAAAAGAGGGCCACGACAATACAGAAGGTCAACTGATCGTGACCTGTGTCGGGAAAAACCTGTTAAAAACCTTCACGGTTTATGGCAGGTCCAGGTCAGTGCTCTGCCAGTTGTAATAATAGTGTTTTGCAGGCTTGGCCTGCAACCAGCTTTACATTTAGTGCAGATTCCCAGAACTCACAGAAGAGGCCTAATGGGTCTTACAAGTATTGAAACCTGTTGCTACAATGCATGCATCGAGTCATTCTGACAGTGAGTAAACACATCTAAGGATTAATTTTCTGTTTTTTTCCTTCTCTTCTAGTTGTCTCCTGCCTGTCTAGGTGCACAGGTGTGTGAAGAGGGTAAGTCTAGGCTTGCTAGTTTCGCTGCAGAATCAGTAATACATTGTTATAATCCTATCAACAATCAGATCATTATACTCATTACACTTGTTCATCAAACCTTTCTTGTTAGTGAGAGGTGGGGGTTTTCCCGTTTTATACATTTACAGATAACATGGTCATCGTGCATCGAATATAATAGCCTCACAAACAGGTTTATGTTTGAGTCAGTAACCATGCTAGTACCACCATATACTTACTTGTGTATTAGTCACTCGCATCCACTATCATGAGATTTCGAAACAGGGTTTTTTTCTCCCAGAGACAACAGACAGCACATGCAAATTCCCTCCTCTTCCTCCATTACGTTATTGGTTAGTGGATGGAAAATCCAGTAAGGTAACTTCTGCATACCTTTTCCCATTATTTAAGGAGGAAATATCAGCTTGCATGTATCAGCACGTGAGTATGTGCTGTGACCTTCAATGAGAAGGAAGCTTCTGGCTATATTAGACTTTTCCTCTATTCTCTGTTGACCTTAAACAAGGCACACGTCATATCTGTCCTTCTAGAGATGGACTGTTTTGTTTTTTGTTTTTGTTGTTGTTGTTATTTATTTTCCACCAACTGGTCCATACCACCCATGACACCATCTCCGTAGGTATTATCAGTCCTCCTCTGGAAGAAGAACATGGCCTAAGGTAACCAAGAATGTGCTGCAATTACTCAGTTTTCTCCCGTTGACCCATTACCCAACACACAATGGAAAACAAAATGTTTCCTTATGACTGACCAGCAGCTTTCTGAGTCAGGAGCTGCAGCCTTTCTTACCCCTTCTCTCAATCCGCCACCTGTTACTGCTCATTCAGCTGCCTGCTTGTTTGTACAGCAGCCCCCTTGGTTGTACACAATGCTCGATTTTACTGTGAACTTTCAGACAGCCTCAGCCTATGAGCTGGCCATTTTCACAGTTCTTGAACACCATAGTCAGCAAATCATTTCTTGACTCACTCACAGGTGCACAGTCATTGTGTATCACAGGTGGCGATGGCATGGCGAGTTATATTATGACTTCCCATGGTTGTGAAGATAGAAACTCCTGGAATGATTCTAATAACACTTGTAACACTCTGGCCCTGCTGTCCCTACATGCAGGCTTTGGCTTTACGAATGGCGTGTGTAAGCCATGTGGTCCTGAACAGTACTCGTATGTAAGAAGCGGACAGCCCAGATGTGAAAGTTGCGTATCCAGCTGCTCAGGTGAGATGATCATTATACAAAGCATGCATTTCTGGATCATACCTGTCCTGCAGATTGGCAACACATGCACCTAAAACCTGCATCGGTTTAGGAATTGTAACCATTTATAAACATCCTTAATATATGGCCCCTGTGTTTTTTTTTTTTTTTTTTTAAATAAGCTATTTAAAAATTGTTGTCAAGTCTGAAATTTACCACCCAAGTTAGAAATCAAGCTGTCTAAAGTGAGCCTGCAGTGAGTGTCTGTGTGTTAGTGCAGCTGAGGAAAACAAGGTGGAGGTATCGGCCTGCACCAAGACCTGCGCGCGAGAGTGCCGCTGCAAGCCGGGGTTTTATTGTCCGAGTCCAACCATGATTACCTGCAGAAAAGCGTGCAAGCCTTGCGAAGCTGGCTCCTTCTCCAGCACAAACTCCCTAAACAAACAATGCCAGACCTTCACTGAGTAAGTATCAGACACTCAATACACTTCATTCACAAAATCCTGAACAAGTCAAAGCCAGCAGAGAGTGTCAGTGCACCTCAGGCATGTGACCTTTCCCTTTTTAGGAATCTTCCGTTTTCTTGGGAACGATTACTGTACTGTTTGCTAGGAATCATGCGTGATGATTCACTATACAGGGGCTTTTAGCAAAATGCCTTTGGTTTATGTCTTGTTCATTTCTGTATGTTGATTTTCCCACCCAAATGCAAAGAGTCCTTGGTTATGAGAAGGCACTGTATGAACTGTATAATCAGTATTGCTATTATTATTATTATTATTATAAACTCAGCTAGTATAGCATGCTTACTGAACACACCATTCCACACTCAAACCACTCATTCCACACTCAAGCTTTTACCCTTCAGTAATAGAAATAAAATCACCAGTGCTGGATGTATCAGTACACAGATGAATTGAAATCAAGCACTGACCTCATTCGCCATGATTGATTTAACAGTGCACTGACAAATAACAAGACACAAAAAGTCATGCATTACATCTTGAATACATAAGGCTGAACATGTTTTCCCTGTTCCCTTTTTTGTTATATAATGAGACATGAAAGTGAATAAAAAATGATATGAGACATGCTAAAACATTTTTAAAGATTGAAGCATGTCTCATATGCTAAAAAAAGTATTTTTTAAATAACATTTACAAAAACAGTTCCAGACTCACACAGTGGTTAGTGATGTTGCCTCACAGTGAGAGGGTCCTGGGTTTGATTCCCAGGTCCTCTCTGTGCGTATTTATCCACCAGGAGCTCTGGCTTCCTCCCACAGTGCAAATCTGTGTGCGCCCCTGTGTCTGAGTGCATTCTGGTGACCTGTCCAGGGTGTTTCTCCACCAGTCGCCCTATAAGTGCAGTGATGGCTCCAGCAGCCCTCATGACATTGGCTAGGACAAGCAGCCCAGACAACTCCTCACCCAACTTTTTTTTATGGTAGCAAAAGTGTTTGGTACCTTTATATATCATTATTACATTTTGATTAATTTTCCTTGCGTTTCTTTCCAGTAAAGTGTTACGTTTACTATTAGCGAGGTACCACTACTTTTCACAAAGATGGTGAAACATTGAGTGTTGGATCTGCTTTCCGAAAGTTAACTCAAAGTTTTGGGGGGATTTTATAACCTTTTTTAAACTGATTTTACTTCATTATTTAAGGGATTTATCACTACAGTAGCCGTAATCTTAGTCAAGATGGAATTCTCGCATTTCCTGCCACTGCAAAGAAAGATTTTTTGAAAGAGTTTGATTTGAACAGTTCAGATGATGCTGAATATAACTAATCTGTCTGTAAAGTGTAGAGCTGTACAGGTCAGCTCCTCAGCTGTTTGTCAGTCAGACCAGATGCAGACACATCACTGGCTGTTGGTAGGCCTTGTTTTGCAGAACGGAGTCTTCTATAATAAACCAGCAGGTTTCGAGGCCTCTTTGTGATCTTTGGGGCAGCTGGTGGTCTGGTGGTTAGGGAGTTGCCCCTCTGATTGAGAAAGATACCGTTCCCCGGGTGCTGCGTTGCTGCTTGCTCACTGCTTCACTCGGGTGAATGGGTTAAAAGCAGAGAACAACTTCACATTGTTCACACTATGTGGTGTGCTGTGCCGTGCTGTGTTCAGGCGTGACAAAAATAGCCACTTCACACTTTATCTTTCACTACTACACCAAACCTATTGGGTGAAAGCGATTTTGCATGTCTTATGAAGGCCCATCGCTATTGATGATATTAGAAATAACCAAGCAATCTGCCAATTATTTTTACAGTTGGAATAGCACATTTATAAATAGGCCACACAATAAAAAAAAGCAAGACTTCGTCTTTTAAAGATTCCAAAACAGTACACTTGAAATCCTTTAGAAAGACAACAAACCAAAAAGTAAAACCACTGAAGTAAATATAAATGAACACACGCACAAGGAAACTTGAACACATGCACTGTTATTATACAAATTGCCAAAATAAAATTAAAGATTCTTTTGAGAAGGTTTTTTAATCAACAAAATTTGAATATTCAAGTATTTGGTCATTTTGTTGGTATTCCTCTCTATGTTTAGTATTTGAAAAGCTCTTATTTAAATGCCTCAGGGTCCAAAGAAATGCTGCAACACATTTTTTTCAGGCATGATTATCATTGTTTGAAATAAAACATTTCATCATAAAACCAGGAGAGTAACACAGCCGAACTCCCCCTACGTTTCCCATCCCAGCACCTTCCTCTAAAAGACTGAAGCAAGATAAGTGAAAGATATCAAACTGACAAACAATGTTAAAATGAAGAAAGGCCAAATTAGGCTATTGTTTTGACACTAACTATTAAACAGTTGAAGGAGTTGAGCTCAGTCACTCATATAGACGCTGCAGCTTCAAGAGTTGAAGATAAGCAGAAATAGCAGCACAGCTAATCGCTAAATCTAAATTTGTTTGCAGTTTAAATCTTCTGTTTACGTCCTTAACTATATATAATATTTCAGCATCCTTGTTAAAAAGGATTTGTAGAACTATCAAAAACAGCTATTTTGATAGGAAAAAAATGAACATGGGAACATACAAAAACTGGTGTAATATGTGTTATTCAGGTTGGAAAATTTTTAATTGACTTCGTGTAATTGACTTGTTATTTGTGACATACCTAATCTAATATTCTCTGTTTTATGTCCCCTCAGCTGTGCCAGTAAAGGGATGGTAGTAATTAAAGAAGGCTCATCCACTCAGGATCGTGAGTGTGGCTACCCAACAACTACCTCAAACAGAATGACCATCTCTATACCAATGACCCCTTCGAAACCCACGGCCACTTCTATACCCACAGCCACATCTATACCTACAACCTCTTATATCCCCACTACCACCTCTATACCCACCACTACCCCTATATCTACCTCTCCTGTACTCATGGCAGCCCTCTCTACTACCCTCCCTTCAACTTCTGTTGAAGCACTCACCATAATCCCTGACCTCCCTTCCACTACTAACTCCAAGACCATCAGCACGGCTATGCTTCAGCCATTGCCTAATTTAGGTATGGTTCCAGGCTATTTAGTGCTGGTGTTAATTTTTCCACTAGTTTGTTTGCCTTGCAGTTATTCCGAATATTAATGCATTGTGTTTCCTGGCATATTATGATTAGTCACTGACTAGCAGGCCTTTGCATTTCACAGGCTAAATGCATGGTGTCCTTTTGTGTTCTCTATCTCTCCATTAGATGGCCCTATTCCTTCATCAACCAATTGGACGTTTGTGCCTTGGCTGATTGTGTTCGTCTTGCTAGTGCTGGCATGTCTGTGCATGAGACGCAAACTCAAAACCCTGATGAATAAACTGGGTTGGCCAGGTATGTATCAATATTGCACAGAACTGTCTATGACCCTCACCATACCCTTGTGCTTAAATGCACTGGAATCCACCCCAGTGTGCCACTTACTGTAAACCACACTGCATCTGATCTCACGTGTTCTCATTCCCATAATCTCACACCTAAAGCAAATTTTCACACAGTTTCAGAATTACAGCCTAATGTGTAGCTGTGAGAGAACCTGAGAAACCACAGGAGCGTTTAAAATACTGCAGTCAACAGTGAAGCGCTCTTCTTTAATGATCTCTCACTTTATGACAATGCAATATTTAAATCAGTCTTCATTTATGAGAACAGGATATGATGGGAACGATCTCATTATTCTCTTTTCATCTCTGTAGGTCTCATGTTCGGGAAAAATGTGAGTAGTTTCTGCTGGTCAATACACAAAATGAAAGAGGCTCAAGTTTGTTTTAACAACACACTTGTCTAATTCATTGTAATGAATGTAAAACTGCATGGATTATATGTTACATATTTGCTGATTTCATTTTCAAATTCCAAACTCTCTTACTAAATATTTAGAATTGCACAGTTTGTTCTCTGTATTTTTAATAGAGACTTTTGAATTGTACAAAAACAATCAAATAATATAAGCATTGCTTAATCATAAATGAATGTCAACTCTTCACACATTAATTCAAAACCCTTATTTGTTTGCCTTCTTTTACTTCAGCAGTTGCAGCATTTGCAGAAACCTACTGACTGCCATAACATGGAGAACGGTGATGGAGTCACGGGCCAGAGGTTGTGCCCGGCAGGCAATCAGCAGGTCACCATGGAGAACAATGGCAAAGGGGAGAGCATCAACAATACAGTGGGTGAGGGGAAACTTATGAGTTATGCTCGGGCTGTCCCTATGATCTTTTTTAGTCTGCTAAAAGGTTAGATTTCACCCCTCTTAACCCTCTTAGAAAAACAAAGAAGTCTATAGTTTAAATTGTCCCCTAAATCTTATATTTTGCCATCAATGTGTCACTGTGTTCTTTAAGTTGTACAATATCCTCTTTGGAGAACAAAAATTTTAAACAGATGCCATTCTATATACTGTGTGATATATTTACCCACATTTTATTCTGTTGAAAACTTGATTCCGTCTTCCTTAGTATTTCATTGGTATTGTGTGTGTGTGTGTGTGTGTGTGTGTGTGTGTGTGTGTGTGTACAACGATACAGTAAACCCTCAACATTCTCGGGGGTTACGTTCCAAGAGCACCCGCGAATAGTGAAAAACCACAAATTTGTGATGTGGTACAAAAAAAATGCCTAAAAATGCCTATTTTATAGTGTAAACCTTAAAAATGCCACCAAATATGCTCCCAAAACACTTTAATTTCATTTTAAACTAAGCTTAATACTTTACCCTTAACGAAAATGTAATGGTAGACCTGTACCTGTACTGTCTCCCGCAGTGCCAGAATGTAAATACCGATGTTACCGATGTTATAGATTGGACTGTAATTCATGCAGCACGTTTTCTTTGGTATAAGCAGGGTAAATACAGTAATACATTCGTTTAATATACAGTAATGAAAATCCAGATAGCACCACATGGGAAACTGTTGCGGGAATTCTGGACTACACAGGGCAGCAGCCAATCAGCAGCAAGGAGAAATGAATAACGTTCTTGGATTGGCTACTTTCAAACCTCCCGCCTCTGAGTACAGCGGTACCAGAAAATTATAGTTATATTTTATATGAAAATGTAGCTGAATTTATGTTAATATTTATGTTACAAAATTAGATTATATTTTTCTTGAAAATTTAGCTCTAAAATGCACGAAAAATTATATATTGCCACGAAAAAAGCAAAAAAAAGCAGGAGTGTCATGAGCTCTGGGGGAAAAGACACAGCAGCATATTGTTAATCTTGGAGGGTCTTTAATGAGGTTTCAAAGTCTCTTTAGCTGAGCAGGCTCACAAACTTCACACACGAAAACAAAGGGTACTGAGGAACTCAAACACTCTCGGAGGACCTTCTCTCCGAGCAAACTAAACAGTCTGCTGTCAGTCATACACAGTCAATGAGACCCTCCACTCTGGACAATTTCCTCGCGGCCCGCTCAGAACTCCATTTTCCTCTGAAGCCGAGGCTCTGATGTTCATACCTGTAATGAGACAGAGGGAGAGGAAGAGAAACGAAGAGGAGGCACACACATCCACGTTAGTCCCTTGCACGTTGTCCAGAGTTTCTGCTTTCCGGCAGGACAGGCTCACTCAGCTCTTCATGAGAGCTCTCAGAATGCCGCGGAGAGATCAGACATGCTGTTGTCTTCAGCTAGGAGCCAACACTAAGCCTCACAGGGCAATTCGGTTTCTAAACTCACGGATACCGTCTTTCCCCAGAACACAACTTTGAAAATGGGTGACCACGCACTGAAGCTCTGATTCGGTCAGGCTTTAACTATACACGTACACACAAGCAACCAATTACACGACAGGAGACAATTAACCAACTTTACATGGAATCACGACAGGTGGACATGTCGTTAGGTACCTAGCAATCCACCCCCTGCTCTAAGGCTGATAATTACTCGACCTGGATTGCCTAGGCACCTAAAGACCACACGCACTCCACTCCCCTAATAGTTACCCCATGTCCAGAGTTGTGTGTCTCCTAAAACTCAGGCGACTGGCTTCTTTGGAGGCGTTAATGAGACTGACCAACCATCACAAGGAGTTTCTGTGAACAGTTATTGGTCCGTGAATGCTGAAGCACGATTGAGCTGGGGTTTGCTGTGTATATGTGTATATATATGTGTGTGTGTGTGTGTGTGTGTGTGTGTATATATATATACACACACAAACACACACACACACACACAGTGGGGCAAAAAAGTATTTAGTCAGCCACCAATTGTG
>JBBJLS010072237.1:0-10527 GCA_037577275.1 Bryconaethiops microstoma
CTAGCAGTCTTGGGAATCGAACCCACGACTTCTTGATCGCAGGGCAAACGCCCTAACCACTAGGCCACCATCTGCCCCAGGCCACCATCTGCCCCAGGAGATTAAATGAAACTGCAGTTATGTTTATTAAGTGTCAAAGGGAGGTCTCTCCCATAAGCAGAACAAGGGGTGTTGTGACAGCAGTGGCAGTGGTTTTGGTTGTTGAATGCATCTTGGAGGATAATTACACTGCTATAACATGGCTCCTTTGCACCTTAGATGATGAAATTTTTTGAGCAATCTGATATGTATCTTTTTTAAATGCCTCTGGGTTTGTTTACTGCATGCTTATGTGGCTTGGCCTTATCCAGATAGAATCCTAATACTCAAGCCACATTAAGTAACCAAGCAACCAGGTGTAAATGGGGTCAAAGACATAATGGGAAAAAAAACAACTTTGACTATAGTTGCCGTATATGTAACAGCCAATCAGACCATATAACAATACTTTAACAGTCCTGGAGGGCCGTGGTCCAGCACGTTTTGGTGATTTTCCTGCTCAGAAACACCTGGTTTACCTCGCCAGTTAATTGTCAGGTTTAGAGAATGTGTTTGAGGAGGAGAACCATCAAACTGTGCTGGACACTGGCAGCTCAGGACCGGAGTTTGACACCCCTGGGTTAAATGCAGAGAAAGAAGTTCACACTGTGTGCTGTGGTGTGTTCACATATGACTAAAAGGGGCCACTTTCCCTTAAATCTCCATGTTTTACAGAGAAATGAAACGAAAGCTCTGTCTCTAAAGCTTAGTGCATAAAGTTTCTCTTTATTTGCTGAACTTTATTGAAGTGAAATCTAAAATATGCCATAATTTTTCCCACAACTCACATATTATGTTGTTTTTTTTTCCACCAATATGTTACATTCAACAAATAAATAGGAAGTGTCCCTTAAAGCATGCAGGAGTGTGTTTTCTGAACTTACTTTGTGGCACCCAAACTTTTGCATACAACAGTATGTAGCAATTCAATGTCAACTTCTTAATGACGTCCTATTTAAAAAGACTGCAATATTCAGTAGAAATGCAGAATGTATGTAGAAAAGGTTTAACCTTAGAGTGTGAGGGAGATGATTTTTGGAGAATGCAATTCATTTTTTTCTCCATAGACAAAACCAGCCAAGGTCAAGGGCTCATACAGATGCTTATAGCAGATTACAAAATGACGACGTATCCCGGGGTCTATTCGGGCTGGTTTATAGCTCCAAATGAAGCATGAATTGCCTCTGCTGCATATTTTCTATTTTAAACCCTGCTTTTCAGACAACATGTAATTCAACATAAAGCAGATTGGAAGAGGCTACAGTTCAGTTTTTTTTTTTCTCTCTTAATGATGAGGCCTTCTCTCCCCTGCACTTGTTTAGGCTCCTTTGGCTGACCTTCTGTGTTTTTTCGCCACTTGTTTTTTACATCTGAGGCCCCTACAGATTAAGGACTAGTTGGTGCATTCAGACCTGTACTATATTTAGTGACGTCTCTTGCTTGTAGAACGTAGTGTTTTCCTTTTTTTTTTTTTTGCTCCTCTCTCATTGCATGCGAAGTTACCGGGTCAAAAAATCCACAGAGCCTTGGCAGGCCCCCAAATTATCGCATGGTAAAAAAGCCCCTGGAGGAAGCAGAAGCTTCATGAAGCTCATGCCTAGATGCGCCCTGACATTTTCCCACTCACAGGGTGCAATATTTTCACCAAAATGCAGAGCAGCACTGGCAGGACGTGCCCCTGCTTGTCAAGGAACCATAAAGCCTTCTCCGTCACTAACTGTGTTCTGCATGTATGCAGTTAACTGATTCCAAAAGTACATAAACTGTTACATAAACAAATAATTATGGCCCTCATCTGGAGATGAAAAAGCCATTACTGCATCCTGGATGTTGACAAAAGATTAAAAAGCCACTTCAGCACATTTCATATTGCATTATGCACGAGTTTTTTCATTTCAAGAGTGCAATAAGAATACATCCTCATGAAGGTGCACTTTATCAAAGTGCTAGGAACCGCATGCGCTGTATTCATTAAAATAATACACATGCATATATAAACACATGTACAGCTCTGGAAAAAAATAAGAGACCACTGAAAATATGTCCGGTTTCTCAGGTTTTATCTTTTATAGGTGCAAGTATTGAACTGAACAGTTTTGTCTTAGTTTTTAAGAACTGCCAACAATATTTACCCTAGTTTCCAAATAAAAAAATTTCTTTAAATCATAATTTTAAAGGAAATGACAATACAGTAAACACCCACTTTAACGTGGATCAGCAGTCGTGGTTTCAGTCCAACGCAGATTTTTTCTGAGAACCGAACTAATAATTTTTTGCTGAAAGCCCTGCACTAACGCGGAAACTGCAGATATCCTCCGGCTGCCCTTTGACGCATCCCTCGCTGTACTCGGACGCGGCGGTTTGAAAGTAGCCAATCCGGAACGCTATTTATTTCTCCTTGCTGCTGATTGGCTGCTGCCTTGTGACGCAGCTGCAGTCTAGAATGTCTCGAGTGTTCTTGTGTTTTTCGATATGTTCTTCTTAAAACCCTGTATTTTTATAAATGTAAATTAAATTAATTTATTATTGTATTTACCTGCTTATACCAAAGACAATGACAGCGCATACCAAAGAAAATGCACATGCATGAATTACAGTACTGTCTATACAGGGGTAATGTCCATATTTTACATTCTAGCACTGTGGGAATTCAGTGTAAACTGTACATTACGAAAACGCATTTACCTTTACATTTTCTTTAAGGGTAATGAGTTTAAAATGAAACTAAAGTGTTTTGGGAGCATATTTAAGGGTATAGTTAGGGTTTACATTATAAAAAATAATCCGCTGGATGAACACAATGAACATACAGCTCTTGAAAATGTACAAACGACTACGTGCATAAAGCACCTCAAGTACCCCAGGTTTAATATTATTATCAACGTATCGAGGATGTTGCTGTTTGAATAGGATTTTGTCAGGCAATGACGTTATTCATGTAGCCTTAAAATGTTGCACACTAGAGGTGATCTGCCTGACCTGAGCCTGATGGTGGCTGAGATAATAAAAAAAAATCATGTTTTGGGCCAAGTTTGGGGTAAATCATTTGTTTGGGTTTGTTTATTGTTTCATGTATTAGATATAATGAACTCTCATGCATTTTCACTCTCATTCTCCCTTTGCACTCCTACTTGTGCAAGCACACTGCTTCTTTCGCTTTCTCTGTTTCCCTTCTGTCACGTAACATTAGCTGTCTTTGGAACTACTCCACATAGGAGTGGGTACATGTAAAACCATGACAGGGGTGTTTTGGATGATGGAGGGGTCACAGCAGCTCTTTGCCCTTATGTGTTAAATTCTCCCAAAGTGTGTTAAGCATGTCTGTGAGTAGCAGCAACAGCAAGAGAAGCACAGGGAGGAAAACAGTTAATGATGGCACTCTGCCAGGTACTATCAAATCCTCAAAAATGTACTGATGATAAACACTGCAAATGCATTACAGGTGTGTGGAGTACCTGCTTATTCCAGAATGGCATTTTGAGCCACTCAACTGAAGCATTTAATAGAGAAGCAAAGACCTGCAAAACTGTGTCTTTGGTAATTCGTCTTTGCTAGTGCGTGCAAAAGGGTTTCGTCTTAAGTCAACTTTGGGTTTCAAATTTAGCGTATCAATCAAGCCGGGTCAGGTTCTATCATGCTTGTGCCTCTAATGCACATTAACAAGGCTAATTGTGTTTGTATTTGTATTGCTCAAGGTGCACATAAACATGAATGTATGACATTAATTTCGAAGCAAGAAAAAAATGTGAGAGGAATAGAAGAAAACATGTTTCAGCTTGTTGTAATGACATGGTACAGCTGGTTTGGTGGGAATTTTGTACAAAGTGGTCATATGCCAATATTAATGAGTATTAATGTGAAAAATGTCATTGTCAATAGGACGGCTGGTGGCCTGGTGATTAGGGAGTTGCCCCTGCCCCTGAGGTACACATGAGCAAGGTACTGCCCTAACACACTGCTCCCTGGGCGCTGTGTTCCTGGCTGCCTGCTCCTTCCTTTGGTGAATGGGTTAAATAGAGAGAAAAATGTTATGCTGTTCACACTGCAGTGTGTTAACGTATGACAAAATGGTCACTTTACATTGGGCCTGCACTGGCAGCTGAATTTTGTTTGGCTATTGTTGGCCATTTTTAGTCAAATGGAACTGTAGGCGATGGGAGTCGATGTAGCCAAAAAAAAATGCAAATATACCAAATTTCACAAAATTTCACAAAATTTGGCATGCTTCCAAAGAAAGTGATAGTGATTCAGCGTGTCAAAATTGTGTGAAGCATACATTTTTACATAGTACGACATGATATCGGCTAGTAAAGCACTAGATTTTTGCATTGACATTATTCACATGGTGGCGCAACTCCACAAATGAGGAATGAGCTAGGGTTATGTAGCTCCTACAGGACAATCTACTGCACAAATTTCATAATTTGTGACAAAACGATTGCAGAGCTATTGCTCAAAAAGTAGTCTGTGCTTACCTCATTTCAAGGGGCACTAGTGCGAACAAATCTCTTCTCTATCAGCCATGTGGGGCCACAAGCACGCCAAGCTTCATTAGGACTGGTGAAGTCTTAAGTATATAAAAATGTCAACCAAAAATCAGATCAATAAAAACTTTTACAAACACTATTTCATGCAACAGCTGTAGCCATAATAATACAGATGTACGAATTACAGTGGTGCTCAGACCACAAAGAGAAAAGATCATGTGTGAGAGAAAGCCACAGACCAAAGTTAAAAGCCAGTCAAAGGTATTCCGGCATGGATGTATACAACATGACAGACATTAGAAAACAAAGACTAAACTTGGATAGAGGTGGTGCAGACATTATGGCGTTTTTAGGGTAAAGGGCCGCTGTGCTGTAGCTGTTGGAGCGGCTGGTCCCTATTAACTTCTGTCCGCTCTTCTCCAGCAGTTTATCACACAGAGGCTTTAACCCTGTGACTCAATGTTCTTCTCTTGACGTCACTTATTTTAACTAGCTGCCAGTGACAGCCTGATGAGATGGGGCGTGCATGTGAGGGAGAGCACAGTTCTTCTTTATTAGTCATTTTATTGTTCATTACAAATGATATCAGTATAACAGTTTATGACAAGTATCATCTCTGTAATATTTACATGAATTTTTGAATTTCTAAGTATCTGAAATATTCCCCTTTTGGTTTAATGACAGAGAAAAAATGATCTTTTTAGTAAAATGTGCCTCAAATGTGAAGAGTGTAGAATCTTTTTCTTCATTTTACTGCTCTTTTCATGTTTTGAACTTGCAGTTTATTGCCAGGTTTAGTCTCAAGGCCTCACTGAATTTCCAGGGCAGAATCTGCTCCTTCTAGTCTTATCTTCCTAAGAAGGATATTTTGACTGACTTCAAATGAATTTTGCATTTCATTCCATAACATCAACATTTTTCATGTTTATTTTTTTTAAAGGACTGAATGGTTTGCGTGTGGGTGTTTGTGTGTGTGTATGTGTCTGTATGTGTGTGTGTGTGTGTGCTTGTGTGTGTGTGTGAAAATGATCTAGATGACTTTTCACACTTTTCATTTTCAGTTTATAACTGATGTTCCAAAAGCTTGCACGTATCTGTTTGCACATGCTTATCTTTGATCGCTTACTATGAAAAGCTCCAGAAATAGCCCATCATTGCTTTTAAGCCCCATTATATAAATATTAAAGACTTGACTTAAAATAACATAAAATTGTGATTTTTTTTCCCCTAGTGCCAAAGCAGGAGAGAGGGTTTTTAGGACAATGGTGTAAGCCGAGTCAAAGAAGTATGTCATAATCATCTTTATCTTTCATTTATAGCTCATATTGTGGTGGGGTCGTCAAGTCAAGTCAAGTAGGTTTTTATTGTCATTTCTACCATATACACACAGTACATAGTGAAAAAGAGCAACAAAAGAGCAAAACAGAACAGCACAGAACAAAACACAACTGCAAACAGGACAGAACACAAGAACAACAATACAACTAAACAAGGCAAGACAAGACAACGTTCAGTGCAATTGACAATGGCTACATTGAGGATAAATATAATACTTTGACTGGTACTGTGTTCTAGCATCAGAGATGTGCAAGGATGCAGAACAGGGCTTACAGAGTTTACATGTGTAAAAAAATGCAGTTTGTAGCAGCGACATGACAGAGAATGTTTCATGCAGAATGTGTAGTATAAAAAAGATAGAGTATTTTAACAGGTAATTAAAGTTGTTGTGTATGTGTTTTATGCTTCAGTTCCGGTTGAGGAGTCTGATGGCCTGAGGGAAGAAACTGTTTCCCATTCTGGCAGTGGAGGCCCATATGCTACGGAATCTTTTTCCAGATGAGAGTAGGGAAAAGAGAGTGTGTGAGGGGTGAGTAGGGTCGTTCACAATGCCGGTGGCTTTGCGGATGCAGTGTGTGGTGTAAATGTCTGTGACAGAGGGGAGAGAGACTCCAATGATCTTCTCAGCTGTTCTCAAAATCCTCTGTAGGGTCTTGCAGTCCGAAACATTGCAATTCCCGTACCAGGCTGTGATGCAGCTACAGAGAATGCTCTCTATGGTCCCTCTGTAGAACATGGTGAGGATTGGGGGTGGAAGGTTTCCGCAGGAAGTAGAGATGCTGCTGGGCCTTCTTGGTGATGGAACTGGTGTTGAGGGTCCATGTGAGGTTCTCCATGATGTGAACACCAAGGAACTTGGTACTTTGGACAGTCTCTACCGAGGAGCCACCGATACTCAGCAGGGAGTGATCACGTTGCGCCCTCCTGAAGTCAACAACCATCTCTTTTGTTTTCTCCACGTTCAGGGAAAGGTTGTTGGCTCTGCACCAGTCTGTCAGCCGTTGCACCTCCTCTTTGTGCGCTGCCTCATCGTTACCACTGATCAAACCGCTGATAAAGTCGTGCAGTCACTTTCCAGATGACGACAGAATCATTGAGCTCTGCTTGTTCATCAGATTAGATCCGAACATGTGAATGTGCATTCAATTCATGGAGTTCTGGCTGCTAAACCTCTTGCATAATATTCCTGGTTAAGAACATGCCTTTCAACAAGGGTTTATGTAACACTGCAGAAGGACTGTGGGTCACATGGTGAAAGCAATTACACTTTTTTATTAATTATGATGGTTAAATATTAATGTTTGTCCCTAAGCAATTTCCTACGGAATCAATTAGATTAGAGGACAGATAGGAAACATACTTTCCCAGAGGGGTCACACCAGTGAGGGACCAGTCCTCCCCCTGCTGGGTTCAACGGGCCTCACTCTGACTGCTCATCTGCAGTCCCCATGGCCCCGTGGTGAAATCCGCTGCACCACTGTAGCAGGTCAGTCCATCTGTAAAGGAGGGGTCGTACCAGTGAGGGAAGGAGACGCAACTGCGGATTTCCATTTTTCTCTTTCTTTATTTACAAAAACAAATACAAGAAAGGCTCGAGGGCCAAAACTCTACCAAAGCAAAACACAGACTACTGGTACAAACCGATGGGATAGGTGAGGGTTATGGGAGGGTTGCGTGAGGGGGGACTGACGCAGGGGCATGAAACATTGGAATTTAAATATAACACAGACACAGACAGGAACAAATGACAACTACAGTTGACAACAACACTTATTGCTAAATCCCTGGCCAGTTGAGAACACTTACTGACAAGCTGGATATGTATACTGAGAAAAATTGTTAGACATGAGCAGGGTGATGAACAGGGTGATTAAAGTTGTACTTGCACTAGGTGGTCTGTACCATGCCTGAGCACATTTGACCCCCGAAGTCCAGTTTGTGTGAGACCACTGCAATTTAGTTTTAAATCAACATCTATATGAGTATGACAACCATTCCATGCCAGTGTCTGTTAAACTCCGACACAAGCACCTCATTCTACTTTATGAGGTACTGATTAGTGATCACCTGAATCACATCTTATTTAATGAGGAAAAGTTTAAAAACCACTTCTGTAATCAATACTCTAATCTTGCAGTGTGAGTAATTGGATGGTAAAACACTACTAGAAGTACGTCGAAGATAATTATTCCCATTTTGTTTAAGAATGAACAAGAGATTTGTTTTCTTTGAATTACTCAAGATCTGTAAACACTGCATTATTTCTCTTATTTTGATGTATCGTTACTTCCTTTAAAATTTAGCTGTAAAGAATAAAATTTTTATTTGGAAATTAGGAGAAATATTGTCAGCAGTTCTTAAAAACATGTGGCTTAAAAAACAGAAAACATTCTTTCAAAATTAGTCAGGTATATATGTACAGAAATGTATGTCCTTAAGGAATAGTTCTCCTGACATCCTGAAGAACTTTAAAAGGCTCCCATCATTATTACACAGTCTCATTTTCCAAAGCTATCCACAACATTCAGGTTTGAAGTTGTCTTTAATATTTTGGTCAATTATTGTCCTCAGTTCTACATCTATATGAATGCAAACCTTTGAAGACCTAATGACCTCAAAAGTATCTTGAGTACACCTTCACATATATATCAATTAGCCATTACATTAAAACACCTGGCTAATTTTGTGTAGGTGTCACGAACGAGAGGCGATCCGACTGTGGAAACCCAGCTGTAGCGTAAGGGAAGAGCCCAGTCGCGGATACAAATGAGAGAGCTGGTAACTTACGCGGTTGATATGAGAACGCTCCGTCAGGAGTAGGGATTCCCACCAAAGGAATCCGCGTTCTCACACATACACAGAAGTAGGTAATAAAGAGAGCAGAGAACCTGCAAGTACTCACGGTACTGTTGAGTGGAGAGGGACACGGGTCAAGCATCAGAACTCAATGTCTGTGTACAGACGTACCTTCTCTTCCTGTTTATATACCCACTGCGTGACGTCACTTCCAGTCCCGATTGACGTCACGTGATCTGGTGCGTGTGACAGTACCCCCCCTCTAGGACCGTCACCAGACGGCCCCGGCTGAGAGGGCACCTGACGACGGTAGTCCCGGATGAGAGCCAGATCCAGGATGAACCGGCAGGGGACCCAGGACCGTTCCTCCGGACTGTAGCCCTCCCAGTCGATGAGGTACTGGGTGCCACGGCCACGGCATCGCGAGTCCAGGATCCGCCGAACGGTGTAAGAAGGACCACCGTCAATGATCCGAGGCAGGGGGGGGGTCAGGAACCTGGGGAGACAGAGGGGAGAAGAAGACATGTTTTAGCTGAGAAATGTGAAACACTGGATGGATCCAGAGGCAGGCAGGCAGCTGGAGCCGATAGGTGACAGAATTAATCCGTTTGATGATCTTGCATGGTCCAATGAAGCATGAGGTGAGCTTCTTGGAGGCGGTGTGCAACTTGATGTGCTGGGTGGAAAGGTATGCCCTGTCACCTACCTGGAACAATCGCCCTGGAGGGTGCCGGCGTAGATGTTGGGTGGTGTAGCGACCGTTGGCCCGAAGGATGGATTTCCGGGCCCAGGACCACACCTGCCGGCACCGGCAAACCAACAGTTGGTTGAACAACGGAGGCTGAAACCCGTAGCATACCTCGAAAGGACTGAGGCCGGTGGCAGAGGAGGTGAGGAGGTTATGGTACAACTCAGCCCAAATGAGGTAGCGGGCCCAGCAGCGCTGCCTATCAGCCACGAAGCAGCGAAGGAAGCGCTCCAGTTGTTGGTTGGCCCGCTCCGTCTGACCATTCGATTGAGGATGGTATCCCGAGGACAGGCTGGCCGAGGAATTGATCAGACGGCAGAAGGCTACCCAGAACTTGGCCATGAAGTGGGGCCCTGTGTCCGAGACGATGTCTTTGGGGAACCCATGCAGGCGGACTACGTGCTCGAGTATCAATTCAGCAGTGGTTTTGGCAGAGGGGAGTCCGGCAGGAGTCACCAGGTGGACAGCCTTGGAAAAACGATCCACAATGGTGAGGATGGTGTCTTTCCCTCCGGAATCGGGCAGTCCAGTCACGAAATCCACTGATATGTGGCTCCAGGGACGATGAGGAACGGGTAGAGGATGAAGAGGTCCAGGAGTCGATGAATTGGGGCTCTTAGCTTGAGCACATATGTTGCAGGCCTGAACGAAGGCTTGGGTGTCTGACTTCAATGTGGGCCACCAGAAGGTTCGTTGGAGGAGGGATAGAGTCCTACCGACCCCTGGATGTCCCGCAAGAGCTGAGGAGTGGCCCCATTGGAGTACTTCGGACCGGGTGCTGGTAGGAACGTACAGGAGCTGAGGTGGAGTCTCTGGAGGAGGAGGTTCCAAGGTCTGTTCCTGGCGGACTCTCTCTTCTAACCCCCACCGGAGAGGACCCAAGATGAGATGTGGCGGCAGGATGGGTGCGGGTTTCGTCCAGAGGTCCTCCCTCTGATGCTGACGGGAGAGGGCATCAGCCTTAGTGTTCTTGGACCCCAGACGGTAGGTGATGTGAAAGTAGAACTGTTCAAAGAAGAGTGCCCATCGTGCTTGTCGGGGGTTCAACTGTTTGCTGTGCTTGATGGTGATAAGGTTCTG
>JBBJLS010072238.1:0-10525 GCA_037577275.1 Bryconaethiops microstoma
CACACACACAATCCAGTGACAGGCACATAACTCAAACTCCATCAAGAGTCCCAAAACTGAAACAGACACACACACACACCCAAACCTACCCACAGTCCAGTGCCAGGCCCAAAACTCAAACACACACACACACACACACACAAACACACACACACACACACACACACACACACACACACACACACACACCCAAACCCACCTACAGTCCAGTGACAGGCCCAAAATTCACACTCCATCAAGAGTCCCAAAACTGAAACACACACCCCCAAACCCACCCACAGTCCAGTTACAGTCCCAAAACTCACACTGACTCCATCAAGAGTCCAAAAACTCAAACACCCAAGACCCAAAGTCCAGTGACAGTCCCAAAACTCACACACACACAGGTTTACCTGCTCATGCACGATGTCCGTGTCTCTGCTCCTCTGCTGGGCTGTGATCTCACGCTGTACCTGCGCGCGCAGCTCCGCGTAGCAGGCGAGTGTCAAGATGTGCAGCGCGAGCGACACTGCGATCAGCGCCACGAGCCGCCTGCAGCCGCCGCACGCGCACGCGCCCTGCTCAGGCATGCTCACACTGCGAGAAACCGCGCGCGCGCTCCAGCACTCATATGCGTGCGGGGGAGCGTGCGTGGGTGTGTGTGCGTGTGGAGAAAGCAAGTGAAAGTGTGTGTTCAGGACTGGAAGCGCGTGGGTGTGCGCCTGATAACCTTTCGGGCGGACAGACATTGACACGCCCACCTCTTCTCTGATTGGCTGCTGGGTACACGTCATCTCTTTGGAAGTCCTCACGCTGAGAAGTGTCAAAAAGAGATCAATCTAAAACCATTTAGGCTACTCTCTCTCTGTGTCTCTTCTCTCTCTCTCTCTCTCTCTCTCTCTCTCTCTCTCTCTCTTCCCCTCTGTCTCTGTCTCTCCCCCCTCTCTCTCTCCCTCTGTCTCTGTCTATCGGTCTCTCTCCCTCCCTTTCTCTGCCTCTTCTCCTCCCCTCTCTCTGTCTCTCTCTGTCTCTCTCTCTCTGTCTCTGTCTATCTGTCTCTCTCGCTCTTTTTCTCTCTCTCACTCACTCTTACACTCTCACTCTGTCTATCTCTCTGTCTCTCTGTGTGTGTCTCTCTCTGTCTCTGTCTCTCTCTCTCTCTCTTTTTTCTCTCTCTCGCTCCTCTCTCTCTCTCTCTCTCTCTCTCTCTCTCTCTCTCTCTCTATTCCTCCCTTTCTCTGTCTCTTCTCCCCCCCTCTCTCTGTCTCATCTCTCTCACTCTCAACTCTGTCTGTTTTCTCCTTTCTCTTTCTCTCCATTGCTCTACCCTTTTTCCTCTTTCTTTCTATTTTTATTTCTTTTTCTTGCTATTTTCCTATCTTTCTCCAAATCTCTCCATTCTTTCATTCTCTCTCTCTCATTCTCTCTCCCTCTCTCTTCATACTAACATCTTTAAAATGTTAGTATGAAGGCAGTAGTGAAATACTGACACATGCAGAGTTTCTCTCATCCACATCTGACTGAATGATTGACATACACACACACATACACACACATACACACACACACACACACACATACACACACACACAGGTTGAGTGGGTGCTGTTAAACCTTGCGTTCCTCCTTTGGCTACTGTTGCTCACTGGTGATAGTCCTATTCATCTTAAGGAGAAATAATTTAAAAACAGAAAGAGAGATAGAAGGGAGAGAGAGAGAGAGAGATGGGATTGAAGAGAGAAAGACGGAAAATGAAAAGTAATGATGAAAGCAAAAATGAAAAGGACAGAGAAAGAAGCATTAAATACTTTCTGTCTCTCATTAATGGCCTGTTTGTCTTTTTCATTAATGCCCTCTCATTCTGCTCTCATTTTCTTTCTTTCTCCAACTCTTTCTGTTTTCTCTGTCTCCTCTTTCTTTCTTTCTGTCTGTCTGTCTGTCTCCCCTCTCTCTCCTCTTCATGTCTCTTCAAACAAATTATACAAATAAAATTAATATTACATCAACTGAGCCAAGAGGGGATCCCAGACCCACCCAGAGAGCCTGGAATCCCTCCTACAGTGCGCACACACACACACACAAACACACACAAACACACACAAACACATAGGCAGTGAGACTCTAAAAACAGCAGTGAATTTGTAGCCATCACTCAGAGAGCTTGGAGTCTGTTAAATTAGATTATATAAATTAACTTAGTGGAGAATTTGCCGCAAACAGAGCCAAGCAGACCCAGTGGGTTTCAGCAAGGGGGCTGCAGAGGGGGTGCCGAGAGTTTAGGACTAATTCAAGGATCACACACTTTCACACACACACTCTTGCAAGCACACAAACACAAACTCTGAGAGCTACATGGACACAGATGTCATTCCATTATAAATTAGTCACAAACCATAACACAACGCAAGAGCAAGCTGCATCCAGCAGGCGGCGCTAGAGTTAGTTTAGCCACCATAAAATCACCAAGTGTGTCTCTGACCCTCCTCCCATGCCTGGGAACAGAACCATGGTCTATCTAGGCAATGCTACTATAGTCTCAACTTGCACTCTTTACAGTTATGATTTGTACCCTTTAAACAAAACTAACTCTGTTTTCTGTTTGTCTCCCATAACGTTTTTGGACCTTCTTCTCTGATGCGAATTGCTGCACATCTGTCCAGCCCAGCTGATCACTGTCTGTGATCTTGGTCACCTCATTAGCTTGGATCTGTAATTGCTGAGGTCCCTTGCCCAAGTGTCCTTGACTGTTTCAGCTGCTTTAGACTCCCCACGTGCTCCTCCCCCATTTAAGGGCAACTGCTGTTCCTAGATGCTGTGGACTCGAGACTCTCAAACTCCTTACTCAGACTCCAACAAAAGCTACCATTACTGATTCTTAAACGTATCTCCCCTGTTAACCAAAGACTACCACCTGTTCAGCAGTGATTAAGTCTGTGCACGGAAGCCTTCTTTTTTTAGTTATCTCTGTAGAGATGATATTTCTTATTCTCCGGGTCGACCAGAGGAGGATGTGTTCTGAATCTTGGCTAATCCCAATAGTTTTTCCTTCAGTTTAGGGAGTATTTGCTCGCCTCTGTCGACCTTTTTTCACTAGTAGCTCGGACCTAGATTCTGTTCTTTGTGACGTCGGTTGCAAAAAGCACTATATAAATAAAACTGAATTGAACTGAAGAGACTGGGCATCCCAGCCAGGAGATAAGTCTTCCTGCATCTGCCGTGATCACCAAGAGCTCAAATTATTTTTATTGTAATATTAGCTTATACTGGCTGAGCAGTATAAGCTAATATTACAACAAATAATATTAGTACAGTAAATAGTTATTTTAACTACGTCACTGTGCTTCCCAGACCTCTCCTCATGGAAGCCATTACATTGTAGTTCTCATCAAATACCTCAGAAACCTCATTCAGCTCACTCAACACTTTAGTAGAATAAATCAGGAGCTGCTGTTGGAGTTTCACAGATCCGTGCAGACTGGACGCATCAGTGTGAAATCTGGAACCGAACAGGTGTTATTCTATCCTGCTCACAAAACGTCAACTTTATACAAACAAAACAAAACTTGATTTTATTTCATGCTTCCTTGTTTGTTTGCATTTATTCTAACTTGAGTATTTGCTGCCAGAAAGTTCCTTACTACTCAGATAAATGGCTTTAAACAAGAGCCATTTAGTTTTGCACAGTACTTTATATGTCATCACTGTCAGAACAAACTGTCTCCAAAAAAAAAGTAAAATATTTTATTTTAATGTATTTTTTAAACAATTTCTATTAGTTTCTGTGTCTATGACTATAATGTAAATAAATAATTATTCTACTTTTTAAAGTTTTGACAGCCGAAGAATACTGATTGGTCAAAATTCTAGCCACTGAGTGATGATTGGTTGTGAGTCTGGTTGCCAATGCTGATTGGTTGGCAGAATGGCTATTAAATGCTGACTGGTCGACATTCTGGCTACCGTGTCCTGATTGGCTGACATTTAAATAGATAAACTACTCAATTCAAAGTTATAAAATGGTAGTTCCAAGATCTAAAAGTTGGAATTTTCTAAAACAAATATTGGAAAGCTCAATACAAAATTGTACTGTTTTGCATGAACACATTTGCTGTTTTGGGGACTTCACCTGTGCTGCTGGAGAAGCCACTCGAACTAGACACTGATGTCCACTTTAGTCTCTACAGGGCAAAAATATTCTCCTCATGATTTGCACTTCTCTTCCTTTTTCCATTTCCAGCCACAACTGCAGTGTTTTTGAACTATTCATCATTTTAGTCGACTCTGCTTACTGTTGTGCCTCACAGTTTAGCCTGTAACAATTCATAAGTGCAAAATGTATTACAGGAAATTTAACATTTATTCTCAATCCCATTTCAATAATGTTACGGTTAAGGTATTCAAGTAGAATTTTGTATAATGTTGTTTAAATGAATCTCATTTCATCTTCTGCATACCACTAGAAATACTACCAAAATTTCATGCATACCAAAGTTTGAGAACCAGTGCTCTAGCCAGTCCTGATATTTAGAGCTAGATGTTTTTCAAACTTGTGCTAAATTTCTGTGGAAGCAGAAAATGTTCTTCGTGTATGTGCTTCTGCGAGAGCTGCTGATTTGTGACATGTGGATTGGAATACTGCTAAATTAACCGGGAACAGGAAAAACAGTGACATTAAAACAACATTCGTAAAACTTTGCAAGTTGCCAAGCGAATTCTGTGGAAGTCTTTATTGCGCAGAATGGGTTTCACAGTGACTGAAGATCAGAAGCAACACTGATGTTAACGGTTATCCACGTTTATCACTTATTTGCTAAACGATCTGAAGCAGTTGAGTGAGTTGCCAAATCAGTTAATTCTCCCCATACAGGAGCTCCATGAATGATTTCTCTGAAATAGATGATAAGGAAGATAAGAGAGAAGCCAGCAGTCACCAGAGAAGAGCTGCAGGATGACTTAAGAGGAGCAAGAACCACTAACTCAGAACTGGTTTCCCTCCTTATACCACTAACTAATTCTTCATTGTATCTATCCCTACCCTAACTATCCCTTATACAGTACCAGTACCAACCACCAGACAGTTCCTGTTCTAACTGGTACAGGGCTGAGGTGGTTCGTGGTAGGAGGAGGTGGTTCTGAAGGGAGATGGTCCCTTGTCCAGAACCAACTTCTCCTACCACTAACCACCTCAGCCTGGTTCCAACCACATCCACATACCAACTCCTCCCTGTGCCTAACCCTATCCTAAAAATACCTATCCTTCCCTACTTCTGACACCTACAGTACTGTGCAAAAGTCTTAGGCACCTGAGAAAATTATGCTTAAAAGCTGCTTAATACTTGGCAGTGGTGTTAAGTTAGTGTTAAAACACTAACACGACAACAAATACAAACAATATTAATACAGTAAATGGTGGTTTTATGTATGTTTGCAAAGTGTTCACTTAACTATTTCTAGACCTCTTTCCTCATGGAAGCCTAGATTTACTTGCGGCTCCATCAAATACCTGAACACACAAACTTGTGTTCTTCTAACCAGCTCACAAAATATTGACTACTTTTTAGAAAAAAGAAATCTTGATACTTTTGACTGATTTCTTGTTTGTTTGTATTTATTCTAATATTTAGCTGTGTTTTTGCTAGCAGAAGGAACCCCACTGCTGATATAAATGACTTCAAACAATTTGCACAGTACTTTTGCACAGTACTGTATCTGCTGTGATTATCACTGGCTTAACCTTGACTTAACTCTGTATCAGCTTCTATCACAAAAGAAGTCATCCCTGTAAGTATGGCTATCCATTACCAGTCCCTTTAACTACCAGCAGTCCCTGCCCCTAACCAACCCACCCCAGCAACCAGTCCACCACTAACTGACACTCCCTTGGATCTACAACCAACCGACTCATTTGTGCACCTAGACCACCACTAACCGATTAATCCTGGCATCTGCAACTAACCAGACTGTCCCTTACAAAAAAGGAAATAAAAGGGCTGGTGCCCTAGTGGTTAGGGGGTACCCCTGCCAGAAGGTTGTGGGTTTGAATCCCAGGACTGCCAGTGGCACATTGGAGGTACCCTTGAACAAGGTATCATCCCCACACACTGCTCCCCGGGCGCTGTGTTCCTGGGTCAATGGGTTAAACGCAAAGAAATCATTTCATCCTTGCACCTACCCCACCACTTATTGACTAATCTCTCCATCTAGCTCACCACTTACATGACCCATCCCTACCCCAGACCACCACTAACAACTCAACACCTGTACCTAGCCCACCTGACTAATCTCTAGACCAACACTTATCAATTCCTTTCTCTCATCCCTGCAAATAGCTCACCACAAAATGACTCACAGGCGACCACTAACTGACTATTTCCTGCACCCACAATGAACCAACATATCCCTATATTTAGCCTACTACCGACTCATCCCTGCACTTAGTCCACCACTTACTGACTCATCCCTGCACCTGGCCCACACCATATTTTCAGCCCTGCACCCGAGTCGTTAATAAAATATTACACATTAGAGATGCTGAACTCTGTTGTCAGTACAGAAGACAGAACTTTCCCCCTCCACTGGGCTTTTTGTAGATGCGCAGAGTTTCCAATGCAATTTGTCCTTGACAGCGAAGCTGGCCACAACCTTCCTGTTACTACAGACTGAGTCTAAGTCTGGGAGAAAATGAATGGGTGGAGAACCAGAACCCAACACACAAACTTGAGAAAGCTCAATATGCCACTGCACACTGACTTCAAAAAACAGGAACTTGTTCTTTAATCAGAGAGAGGCAGGACTAATGAGTTCCTCAGAATTCTCTTTGCCGGACGATTCGTGGGCTGAATGGACTGTGAAGCTGGGCTTGTTTTGATTAGCAATGGTGTAAAACAATGGGTTAATGTTTGCTTTCTTGTTTTTGCTGGTGGTTTCAATGGATTTCTGTTTTGTTCACAAATTAGCCACAACTGCAGGAATGCTCACAGAGACGGACCAAGACAGGAAGCGAATTGTCACGGTGTGGGACATGCTATAGAACAAATTTAATCTGGCCTTAAGGAGAGACTCTGCAGGCAAATAATATAATTTATTTTTTTTTGATCCATTACCTTAAACTATGATCATAAATCATTAGAACTCTGCAGAAATGTGTTTATTGCACTGTGGATATTGCACCATTTGGATATTTAATTGCTTAATTAATTACTTAAAACGGATTGACTAAGGAGGCAAGGCAAGCAAAGATTAATTGCAAAGCACGTTATCATACATAGAAGTCATACAGTGTGTTAGACAGAGATAAAATAAGCATGCAAATATAAAAAGAAAAGTAAGCATTAAACATTAGTCTAAAATAGTATGAAAGTAGATCAGCATGCTTTGAAACAAAAAGTGTTCATGTACTACATAAAAAATGTATATATGTGAACATATATAAATATATTTAGAAATTGTCAGGAGCCGTTAGCAGTTCCTCAGAAATGATGATGAGAGTTAAATGAATTTATATATTAAGGTCCAAAATCATGCACATTCAGTGCAGTTTCCAAGCAGGGATGCGAGTGGTGTTCCAGCTCTGTACACATCAGACCTGATGACTCTGAACATGTATTTAACAGGCAGGATGTGTTTATTTGAGACTTTTTTAATGTCTTTGCTGAATGAACCATACAGAATTCTGAGTCTGTTTTGTCCAATTGTGTGTTGGCAACAGCCTTTTTTCTGAAGTTAAGAGAGCTCATAGAGGAACATTCAACAGGCAAGCAATATTTCCCCCAACATTCAGGCAAACTCCAGAACCTAAATAAGAAAAGAGAAGAAAGGAGTATCCAGAATACAAGCAGGACCCTACTTGGAATTTTTCCATTTGAATGTCAGAATTCTCCTGCCTGTTTTGTACCAGAACCTCTTCAATAGAACACATCACTCTGATCCTTTTTCGACATTCATTGGCTTTCCTGTTAAACATCAAAATGACTAACATTTTGCGTTTAACATTCAAAGCTCTTCATAACCTTTCTGACCTCTTACACATCTACAGACATCTCATGCTCTCAGATCTTCCTTTTCCAATCTCGTTGCTAGGCCCTCTGCTCATTTGTCCACCATGGTGCTTGTCCCTAGACCCACTTCCAGTTTTGGAAGTGCCTTGAGAGGCACCTTTAAATAAAATGAATAATAATAATAATTACAAAGTGATAGGCCACCCAAAGTCACAAGACAGGACCACAAAGTGCTGAAAACTGTAACGAGCACCCTTTGCTGCGTCACTCCCTGAAAGAAACATGAGCACAAGAACTGTGCAATGCCAAGCGTTGGCTATAATGGTGTAAAGCACATCACCGCTGGATTCTGGAGCCATGGAAATGTGTTCTCTGGAGTGATGAATTATGCTTCACCATCTGGCAGTGTAATGGGTGACTCTTGGTTGACCGAACCAGCAGAACAATACTTTCTGCTGGTTTGGTAAAGTTTGGTGGAGGTGGGGTAATAGGCTTAGATTCAGGGATAATTCAGGGTTTGGGTCCCCTATAGAAAAGTTTCAAGTTCATTGTCACATACATATAACATTGGAACAGCATTACCAGTGTTGAAATTTAGCCCCCTCAAATTTGCACAGTAAAAAACACTTAACACAAGTAAAGTAAAAGTAGTAAAATAGTAAAAGTGTTCTGCAGTTCAGCAGAGTCCAAAAGTATAATTGTGATACACGAACAGCTCAAAATATTTCTTTGTATTTAACCCAATCACCAAGTGAAGCAACGGGCAACCAGGAACGCAATGCCCGGGAACAATGTGTGGGGACAGTACCTTAGTGATGCCACTAGCAGTCCTGGGATTTGAACCTATAACATTCTGATCACATGGGCAACTCCCTAAACACTAGGCCAACAGTTGTGCCAGCGCAGTGTCCACATTTTTTGACCATTTAATGTTTGACAGATCTAATAGTTAAACCCTGTATTTTGGGGAGAACCGTCTGACAACACTGGTCTAACAAAGTCACAAACAACACATCTCTACCTTTGATTGATGGATCTGCGATGTTCGGCACTTTTTTAATATAAAGAACTGAGAAGGTCTTCACAGCATGCAGCCTTTTAAGTTTTGTCTTTTGATGATTTTGTTGACTGCCCATTATGGTTTTCCACAGTCTCTGTGTTGCTTATGTAAATGTAAGCTGCTTCCACACAGATGTTGCTACATTCGGCATGTTAATGCAGTTGTCGCTGTCCTTTTTTTGATATGTATAAATGTGCGAAACAATCATAAAAATACTTGGAGCTAAAATCTTCCTGACATCTTTCTTAAATGCCCCAGAGGTGGCCCATCTGGGACCACACTCAGTGGGTAGATCTGCTGGAGAGAGATTGGTCATCTGCGACAGCACCACAGCACCAGCTTGTGGTGAGAGGCTTATATTACAACAACAAGAATGTCCTGACTCTTCCTGTGCAGTTGCTTTCCTTTTTCCATTTCCTTGCAGTTAAACCTCTGTTTAGGAGTACAAAAGTTGGCCTGAGGAGAAACTTCACAGTCCAACCGCGACAACTCAAGATTTAATCAAATCAAATAAATAGGCCTTCCAGTTTGTACTCACAGTATATTATTAAAGTGAGGTGGCCACTTAAAGTCAGACGTGAACACACCACAGCGTGAACAATGTGAAATTCTTTCCCAGTATCTAGCCCATTTACCAAGTGAAGCAGCAGGTGGACATGGTACCTTGCTTAAGGGTACCTTAGTGCTACTAGCAGTCCTGGGATTTGAACCCATAACCCTCTGATTGCAGGGGCAACTCCCTAACCACCAGGCCACAGACTACCCCAAATACCACTGTTGTAACCTTAGTAGTAGCATTAATATTATTCATTATAACTTTCGAATTGTATTACTAATGGTGACATCATATCTAAGACATAGTTCCATTTATTTTTTACGCACCTTCTGGATACAGAAATAGCCTTTAGATTGGTCAGATTTCAGTGATGTAATCAAGAGGCAAGCTACAAGAGGCAAAGCAGTAGGTGTCACTGTGTGTCCTGCCCACTTCTCACTCAGAGGAGGGATAAGAAAAACGCTGACTTTAACACTAACATCTTTCAGGTGCATACAAATAGCTAGAGTCCCCAAAGAACCGTACTTGAATGGTAACAGCTTTAAGGGCATATAACTTTTTATTCTAACACTGACTTCAGGTTAAACAAGTGTCCACCACTCACAAACCTCTCTGCTCCATGACATGCAGACTTTTGTTAAGGAGATCTGTACACAACCAATATGATAGAAAAATGAACGAGTGAGGACACTGTAAAAGTTACAAAACATTCTGTTCACAGTGTGATTTACATATTCAGCCTACGTCACCCATTCACACTGAAGTTGTAAAAAGTGTCTCAGCCCCGGCTGCTTTTTGAATGAGGCTCTGCCAATTAGAACAGAGCTCATTTGCCTACATACAATGGTGTGAGTGGAGTGTTTGCCCCCTTCCTGATTCCTCATTTTTTTCCATGTTTGTCACACTTAAATGTGTCAGATCATCAAACAAATT
>JBBJLS010072239.1:0-10524 GCA_037577275.1 Bryconaethiops microstoma
ACTGGGTCCACAGAGTTGAAGCCTGGTGTCCAGAATGTCTTGGTCTGCTGGAGCATTAAGATTCTCCTTCACTGGAATTAAGGGGCTCAAACCCTGAAAAACAGGTATGTCCCAATACTTTTGTCCATATAGCGTCTGTGCTGCCGTGCCAGTTCCTGTAGAACAAGACTGCCCTCTGGTGGCCACATTCCGAGAGAATAATCCCAAGTCACAAGACTGATGGAGCTCGAATCCCATCTGTATTCCTTATGAACAGGAGTCTCTCCCACAGTCCTGCAATGTCCCCTATGCACTCCATTTCTCTCTCTTATGGAGGTCCCTTTGGACCCTGACACCAGTCCCTGCTGCACTACCATGCGTAACCATGGCTACAGGGATGGATGCTGTGGCCCATTGACCTGGTCCTGTTAATTCCACGTATTTGTCCATTTGCACCCGATAAAGCGCACAGAGTGAACCCAGAGGTCTCTTGGAGCACTGAACTAATGTGACCGGCCTAAAATCAGTCCTACGGTCAGAAAGTCTGGAGCATCTGAGAACAGAGAAACCTTTGGTCATGACGTGAAAGGCTCCTTCTTCACGTGTCAGGGCGAATTGAATTGAACCAACATTTACTTTACATTCATTTCCATCACAAGTTACAGCTGTTTTTTCCAGCGGCGATTATTTTTACAGATGGCTAAAGAATCAAAAGAAAAATCTTTATAACATAAATGCAGACCAGAACCAGAACCAGACAGGTCTACTGCAAACACACCTGAGTGATTAACATTTTATCATCGGTTTGGTGTAATTTAATCCCTCAATGTTGGGAACGTTCTGTTCTAGGATGAAAATGCTATCAGTCATCCTAACGTTTGAGGAGTAAGAAAACGAGCATAAATTCGACAAAACACAGAAATACGCACAAGCACTCCACGATACTTGACGTGACAGTGTGCAAGACATTGAGGTCATGAATGCGACTGGAATTCATACTTACATTCAATGTTATAAATACAGCAGATGGAAAAATTTCATTAGGTTTTTAACCTTCTTTACATCCGTCGCTTTTGACTGAATAATTCACATTTCAAGAAATTATCCGGGCAAAATCTCAGATTGTACCAATAAGTGTCTTTATTCAACCCCTGATTTCCCTCATAAACAGCCATACTGTGACTGAGCTGAAGAGTCTGAAGATGTGAAAGATGATTTACATTCATACCACATATTCTACACTTAAACTGCCACCTACTCAAGGTTAGTAGAGCTCAAGCTTAAAAGCTTATGTTAACATCAAATGAAAAGAAAACGTCTCCTTGTCAGAAGTTATAAAACTCAAGACTTCTACACATACTGCAGCTTTGGCCTTTTTACACTCTGCTTAAATTCAATCTTTGCTTTCTGTACAAAATCAGTGCTGGAATGTCTCTCGAAGACTTGATGTGTCATGATTAGCTGAAACAGTGCTTTGCAGATCACCAGCTCTCCGCTTAGTGAAAGAAAGCGCAGAAAACACACACAGACGTTTTAGAAGTTGAATTCTTGAAAGCAATTTGCAACTTTTCCTGACTGAGGCCTTTAAGAACGAATGAACATCCCAAAAACAGCTAGGAGGACCATCCTGGAAACAGAGAAGTGGTCTTTGGACTGAGACAGACGAGTGGGTTGCAGTTAGGTGCCAGTTTGTAGTGCTCTGTGAACACACGTCGTCTCACGAAGCACTAGAACTGTTTAAGAAAAAAAATCGTTTTTTTCAAAGACAAATGCTTGTAAACTGCAAGTTAGCTGTTTTCAATATAATGCCATTAAATACTAAACTCTCAAGCCTCTTGAAAACCACCAGTGAAGAACCTTTAACGAACCATGGTCTCCTACCATTAACCATTTGGAAGATGTCATTTATTTATGAAAACTCATCAAATTAACAAATTTTGTTTACTATAAGATGACACTACAAGATTACTGAAGTTCATCAAGTATATCTCCACTCCTTTCACCCCCAAAGTGTAAGAAATCTTTCATATCTACCAGTTTAAGAACAGTTTGTTCTGATTTCATCCAGGACACATTTTAGAGGCATCGCTTGCAGAACTCGTGATGCCTTTATCTTGTTTAAGCATCATAAGACACTTTCACATCATCTTTTCAAGCCTGCAAGGAATACATTTGTGTTCTTTTTTTTATATATATTTTTTATAATCATTATAAGGCATTTCATTAGAAAGAGAAGAGCAGTTCTTGAAATTTCTTGAAAATGTTTCCAAGTAGTTATCGTCTTCGGACTCTAGGAGGACCCTTGGAAAACTACAGGTTGTGCAAAGGTTTCGCAACACAAACCACCTTTTTCTTTTTCTTTACAAAAAAAATGTTCAATGTGTGTCTCCAGAGCACATTAACCAATAAAAATCCTCGACCCATTTCATTACGCCAGACCGTTACAGTCTAGAAATACGTCTGACAAGATGGTGAAAGAGAATAAACACATTGTTTTTTTTTCCTTTCTTTTTTTTTTTTTGGTTTATTTATGTAACTACTAGCAGTAATTCTGTCAGATTTCTAAACAGGCGCCCCATGTTGGAGTCCAGCGATGGACCAGGACAAGCCCTGCATGGTCCTGAGAGAGCGACACAGGCTCAGCAGCAGCCACAGTGGAAATCTGCACTCGGGTCGTTCAGGAGGGAGGCGCGGTTTCGGTCGTGAGGCAGGCAGTCCAGGTGGTACCAGGCGTCGCAGTCGTCACACTGCACCCACTGCACAGTGTCCTGCTGTGGAAGACGACAGCGCACTGCTGCACACGGCTCTACACCTTGAGCGATCCCTATGTCTTCATCCTCGTCATCCTCATCATCCTCGTCATCCTCTGAAGAAGAGGAAGACGAAGAGGAAGACGAGCTAGACGAAGAGGAAGATGGAGACGGCAGGGAAGGGCGAGGCAGGGGATGCTTCCTGGGTCTTCCACGTCGGCGACTACAGAGAAGAAAGATAAGATCATCATATAGATTCTTTCCTACAACCAATTATTATGTGCATAAGTTCAGCCCATGTATATCTATACCACCCCTTTAACAGTTCTAGTTTAGCATGACCTGCAAGCAACTTTACTATTTAATCACAAGCTCATTTTCGTCCGAAAGGTTTCATATCTTAGTGTTTCAGGCCTTGTTCACTTCAGTTAACCCAAACAGTTTAAATAACAAGGATGAGCCAAATGTCCCGGCAACACCGTCCAGGTCTGACTCACCCAGTCGCGGTGTTGAAGCGTGCGACCTGCCCCCTCTCTCTGTCCACCTTTGTCTGTCTAACTGACGGAGAGGTGAAGTGGTAGTTTTCACTCCTCACAACCCGGTGGGAGAACACCGGAGAACTGTTTGCCCTCCTTCTGCCACGAGAAGCCGGAGTGCAAGGCTTCTGCTGATGACAGGCCACCATATTAATGCCTTTGTTATGGCCCATGTTTCCAATTTCATGCTTCTGAATTGACGTGAAAGAACAGTTAAGTTTCCTGTTGGTCAGATGACTATATATTATGCCATTTTGCTTGGGCGTCACAGGCTGGACCTCCAAGTGTGGCCTCATGCTCAGCTCCATTTTGGATAACGGCGGCTGGAATACTTCAGACTCGGACTTGTAAAGCCGCCGCCTCTTTCCTCCTCTGGCTTTTCTCTCCTCCAACCCACTTCGACGACTGATCGGGTCGTGCGAGCAGTCGTCCTCCAGGAGAACCGTGTGGGCAGACTTGCGCCGGCTCTTAGATGATGGTGGGACCGACTGTGAAGAGGTTTCCATAGGAACAGCGGGAAGCGGTGGCGGAGTAGAGGGCGGCACTAAAGTCGTAAATGAGGGAGATTCGGTGGAATTCAGGTCAGTACTTTTGTCAGTCTTCTTAAACGTCCAGCAGCTGCCGTTCATCTTGCTGAGGCTGCCGATGGAGTTCAGGATGACTGTGGCTCTGTTGATAGACAGCTTAGAAATGTCAAGATTGGGCTCCGGTTTAGAGTCCAGGCTGGTCCTGATCCGGTTCTGAATGTCCGAGGAAAAGGAGTTAGCCTTTGGAACCGTTATGGCATTAAAGTTCTCGGGACGGACCCGGACTTTCTGGAACAGGAAATAGGACTCTGGGCTCTCGTGTGTTGACTGGGCACCAAAGATTAAGGTATCACCATCAAAGATCTCCAATAGAACACCATGTTGCACTTGAACATCATTCACCCATGTACCTGACAATGAAAGGTAAAAAAAATAAATAAAATTAAAAAGTTACTTATTACAAGAGATAAAATGAAAAGCAAATATGAAACTAATATATATATATATATTTTTTTAATTTATTTTACACTAACCATAGCTGCTTCGGTCCTTCACCTGGACCTTCCAGCTCTCCTCTCCGGATGAATCCGTCTGCAGCTCAGCATGCAGTTCAGCATGGATGCGTGACACTGTTGCTGAATCCAGAGCGACATCACACAACTCCGCTGCCCGTCCCAGGCGAAACACCGACTGGGCAAGTGCTGGTCGGAACGTGTACAGATCACTGGTAGAGTCCGACGCCCCGCTGGCATGGTCGTCGGAATTCTCTGATGAGCCAATCCTCAACAGCTGAAAACATGGCTGGACTCCAGACAACATACTGGCACTCCACAGGGAGTTAAGTCCAAACGACACTCGACAGAAAGCAGGCGACTCACAGAGATGTGGTTGCAGAATAACAACCTTCCATTTTAGACTTTATTCTCCATAGTATAATCTCCTGAAATATGTCAATTAAAGCTGCAGGTGTAAACTTTTACAGTCAATCTGTGTTGGGATCGACTGGAAATTCATGTGTTAAATTCTCAGCATGCTGAGTGATGGCATTACCCGTGCAGAGGGTCTGTATTTGTGTTTCTTAGTTCAGGAGGAATTAGATGACAGCTGCTGGGCGAGGTCACAGCCAGATGCTCTTCATTCTGAGAGTAAACAAGGAAAAAAATAAAAATCTCTGTCAGGTGCAGGTCTGAGGCTTCTCAGGACCGGCAAATTCAAAGCTACTGGAACTCTTTACCTAAAGGAACGTTAAAAGAATGCACACAAAATTAAAAATAAAAAAAACACAGTGTGACTTCATGATCTGCTGCTGGGTTTTTTATCGGTTGCTAACCTAGTTAGCTCTGAAACTATGGATTAGAGTCTGTAAGACAGATTGCCGGGCTGTGGAAAAGAATATCTGCTCTAAATGAGGCAAAATCAGAACGTAAAGCAAGAGATAAACGTGAGGTGTGTTCAAGAATGTGTTATAAATGGCAGCTTTATCGTTACAGCGGGGCTGAAACCTGAGGAGACACACGGAGAGCCCGGCGTTAGCCTGCTGCTACCGGAGGGTCCGGATCTCTCTCCGTAAAACAGTGAATAAAACCCGGGTGTCGGTGCTAATTTACCGCGGTGAGGTGAGAGCAGACTCCCGGAGAAGGAGAGGGCGCCGTGTCCGAGCCGCGCTGCTGGAAATTTTATCCCGTTTTTAAACTTTTTAAACTTTTCTCTCCGGATTCTCGCTTCTCTCCGCAGGAAGTGCTTTGAAATTTGGCGCGCCGGGACCAGCTTCCTCGCGCGAGATTCAACGCCACTTCCGGCCCAGTCTCTCCGAAGAACACGTGTAAAAGCCTTTTGGGGCTCAGAGTGTCTAGAACCATCATTAGAACTTGATCTGCAGGTTACGGAGACAGCATGGGGAACGTTCTTACACTCGCGAAAGCATCTCGGTTTTAATTAAAAATAAATACATAAATAAAATAAATATAAATAAATAAACTAGAAAAACAATACAGGCTTGTCTAGCCCTTGTACAGGTAGAACAGGTTTACCAGAAACAAACACTCGGAACAAGAATTTGGTAACATGTTTACGCTTTGAGTTTATTTATTTATTTTTTGAAGGATCCTATTGGGCCAGAATGACATAAAGACTGAAAAAAGACTGTTCTGTAGGGGATATTTTCAGTCTGTCCCAAGTAGGATTTGTGCAACACTCAGCTGTTTAATCTGTGAACTGTCTGAATGTTACTGAATCCCAATCTCACTCTGCTGCTGTTTTATTTTGCTGCATTCATTATATTTTCATTGTATGAACACGAAGTCACTTTCATAAACCATTCTGCACCACTGATCTGCTGGTACAGAACACTAAATCTCGAACTCAGCAATGTCTGTGTTACGTTTATTCTGTTACAATAATGTTCTGGTTGTCGCACTATTGTTTATTGTCTATTTTTTTATTCTATTGTCTTAGTATCTTGTATTCTTCTTGTAGCACTGAGCATGCATATGACAGAAGTATTTCCCGCAGGGTATATAAAGTTCTTTCTTATCTTATAATAATAAAATGAAAAAATATATATATATTTTTAAAAAATCAATACAGGCATCTCTAACCGTTGCACCGCTAGAACAAAACAGCCATAACAGGCGTTTGGGACCACTGGAGTGAAGAATGTCTTCTCAGAGAGTTTTAAGACAAGATAGTCTGATCCCTATGTAAGGATACTGTCACAGTATTAAATTCAAACTTCATCAAGAGTCCAAAAGCACAAATTAATACACATATACTGCACTGATGACCTGTGAAAACACAAGACTAATCTGGCTGGCCTTTTTGTCTCTAGCTCTGAATGAACACTGAGGCCCTCCAAGACAAAATGTTTGGGCACTCCAGGCCCAGTCTATTACTCCAAGGCCAGTCCTTTACTCCCAGGCCAGTCTTTGACTCTCAGGTCAGTCTTTCACTCCTGGCCCAGTCTTTTACCCCCAGGCCAGTCTTTCCCTCCTGGCCCAGTCTTTTACTCTTGGCCCAGTCTTTTACTCCCGGCCCAGTTTCTTACTCCCGGCCCAGTCTTTTACTCCCGGCCCAGTTTCTCACTCCTGGCCCAGTCTTTTACCCCCAGGCCAGTCTTTCCCTCCTGGCGCAGTCTTTCCCTCCTGGCCCAGTCTCTTACTCCTGGCCCAGTCTTTTACTCCCAGCCCACTCCGGGCCTGAAGTGCCCAAACATTTTCCCGGCCCAGTCTTTCACTTCCCGGCCCAGTCTATTACTCCAGGCCCAGTCTTTTACTACCGGCCCAGTCTTTCACTCCCAGACCAGTCTTTCACTCCTGACCCAGTCTTTTACTCGCAGCCCAGTCTTTCACTCCCGGCCCAGTCTTTAGCTCCTGGCCCAGTCTATTACTCCCGGCCCAGTCTTTTACTTCCTGGCCCAGTCTTTCACTCCTGGTCCAGTCTTTCACTCGCAGCCCAGTCTTTAGCTCCTGGCCCAGTCTATTACTCCCAGTCCAGTCTTTCACTCCCAGGCCAGTCTTTTACTCCTGGCCCAGACTTTCACTCCCAGGCAAGTCTTTCACTCCCAGGCCAGTCTTTCACTCCTGGCCCAGTCTTTTACCCCCAGGCCAGTCTTTCACTCCTGGCCCCGTCTTTTACCTCCGGCCCAGTCTTTTACTCTTGGCCCAGTCTTTTACTTCCGGCCCAGTCTATTACTCCCAGCCCAGTCTTTTACTCCCGGCCCAGTCTATTACTCCCAGCCCAGTCAATCACTCCCGGCCCAGTCTTTTACTCTCGGCCCAGACTTTCACTCCCAGGCCAGTCTTTCACTCCCAGGCCAGTCTTTTCTTCCTGGCCCAGTCTTTTACTCCCGGCCCAGTCTTTCACTTCCCGGCCCAGACTTTCACTTCCCGGCCCAGTCTCTTACTCCCGACCCAGTCTTATACTCCCGGCCCAGTCTTTCACTTCCCGGCCCAGTCTTTTACTAGCGGCCCAGTCTTTCACTCCCAGACCAGTCTTTCACTCTTGACCCAGTTTTTTACTCCCGGCCCAGTCTTTCACTCCTGGTCCAGTCTTTAGCTCCCGGCCTAGTCTTTAGCTCCTGGCCCAGTCTATTACTCCCAGTCCAGTCTTTCACTCCCGGCCCAGGTTTTTACTCTCGGCCCAGACTTTCACTCCCAGGCCAGTCTTTCACTCCCAGGCCAGTCTTTCACTCCTGGCCCAGTCTTTAGCTCCTGGCCCAGTCTTTTACACCCGGCCCAGTCTATTACTCCCGGCCCAGTCTTTTACCCCCGGCCCAGTCTATTACTCCCGGCCCAGTCTTTTACTCCCGGCCCAGTCTTTAGCTCCTGGACCAGTCTTTCACTTTCGGCCCGGTCTATTACTCCCAGCCCAGTCTTGCACTCCTAACCCAGTCTTTCACTCCCAGCTCAGTTTTTTTACTCCTGACCCGGTCTTTCACTCCTAACCCAGTCTTTTACTCCTAACCCAGTCTTTTATTATTGGCCCAGTCTTTTACTCCCACCCCAGTCTTTTACTCCAGCTCAGTCTTTTACTCCAGCCCAGTCTTTTAATCCTGACCCAGTCTTTTAATCCTGATTCAGTCTTTTAATCCTGACCAAGTCTTTTAATCCTGACCCAGTCTTTCACTCCTGGCCCAGTCTTTCACACCATAAAATAATTTTTTTCCTCGCTGTATTACAGTAGCATTTCTTTAAAAAGCATCTGTACAGTGATAAAGTAGGCCAAGACTAAGCATGCAGTGTTGTGATACGGACATTACGACATGAAGCAGTTGCCTCGTAGGTAAAAAGGTTTTATTTCAGACAGAATGCATCATTGTTAGTCAAAGTGTTATTCTTATTAGTATGTTGTTACACAAAATCCGGTGCATAAACATGAATCCAGAGATGGTCTTTATCTTGTGCTTAACTGTGAATTCAGCATATTTATAGGAGTGAAGGTACGGTCACATAAACACTGTGATCTCCAGTCCACCGGTCACTCTGGCAGAATGTAGGTCAAACAATTCACCTATTATTTTTTATTCACCTGCAGCTCAAACTGTGATGCCGAATGATTTGTCAGATTAGTTCCAGATTTTCCTCAAGTATTTTACAATTCATATATAGTTAATTCAAATTCACTGAAATATGTAGCATACAAAACTGAATCCAATCATTTTTATTTTAGGCATTTTAGGCTAGTCACAAATACTGTGTCAAAAATTTTCACAGGACACTTAAAAAGTGTTGTACAGAAAGTTTTTCTAATCAGTGTAACGTTCAGTGTACAAGGGAAAATCCAATATATTGAAATTTGTATTAGTAAGTTTATGCAATGCTATTTCAAACACAGCATTTTGATATAAAATAATGTATTAATTGTTCAATACAGCGGTGGTATCAGTTCGTATCACTTTGGATTTCCATGAACCACCACTATGAACAATACATTTTCAAATCGTTCAAACATTTTTAATGGAGATCTTGTGGAATAACATACAACAGTACATAACCAATAAAGTGAAACTGAGGCTGGAATCAAATCGCACTTTCACTGGCAGCCTAACATCTATCAGTGTGCACTTTTCCTCTTTCTGGGAGAATTTCCTTCGACTCAGAATATGATCTCTCAAATAAAGCTACACAATGCATTAGTATGTCATTAAAATCTTAATATGTTGAGCAAGACTGACACAAGCCTACGTTGTGTGCGATTTTTTAACAGTTTGAACAGAGACAGCAACTGCCTTGTGGTTTTCGGTACATCACTGTGAGACATAGTGACATAAGAGGCAGTACCGTTCAGTACCATTCAGTACCATTCAGTACCATTCACACTGCCAGAGTTACCCTGACATAAAGTACCACATCCGCTTCCGAGGCATAGAGTGGGAGTAGGGTCAGTAAAACGAGGGCTAAATATGGACATCATACAAGCAATCGATAGGCTAGCATGCTGAAATAACTACTTTAGTTGGATATATTCTAGATCTATGGCAGCCGCTCTAAGAGCAGAATGAGAATATAAGATATAAAGAGTTACGTGACCAGTAGTAACTTTTCTTTTCTTGCATTACCAAAACATTACCAAACAAGTGCAGGACGAGAAAGCATGAAAGACAGTAGTTGTTAGAGAAAAAGAGATTTGAAAAATGGCAAACTCTTCTCAAATCTTTCTACATAACACTGACATAACTACACTATGAAACATGTCATGGCATATGTCATATTTTGTCAGATCAGGCTCATTAATATAACAGCATTGTTACCATTGCCGGAAATGGTCATGACAGATACTGACAATGCCTGATTTCATGACAGTTTATGAAAAATGCAAATTTAATGACACTATAATGGTAACATGACACTATTAATGAACACAATCCATCATGACAACTCATTAGAACGTAATAGGGCGTGACATGTTTACGGCAAAGTTATGTCAATGTTATCTAGCGTGGTTCAAGTAAAGTTACCAGAGTGTTACCAAAAAGGTTATAGTAGTAACACGTGTTTTATTGTTCTGTGAAACATATGCAATAATGCAGCAATCGAAGAATAAAAATCTTGCATCCTTGGTTTAGAAAAAATGCTTTCTATATACATGCAATATATGTATGTACAGGAGTGGACTTTTTTTTTCTTAAAGATGTAGGTGTTTAAACTGACTATTGCATCTACCCTGTGTGTGTGTGTGTGTGTGTGTGTGTGTGTGTGTGTGTGTGTGTGTGTGTGTGTGTGTGTGTGTGTGTGT
>JBBJLS010072240.1:0-30009 GCA_037577275.1 Bryconaethiops microstoma
AGAAACAGGCATTGAAAAATGACAAGTAACTGTAAAATTTCAATTAAAAAAATATTTCCTGTAAGAATTGCTTTCCAGTAGGTAAAACAAGTAAAATGCGATTTTCTGGAAAAAAAAATGCTTTTGGATTGAGTGAGTTTTGGAAATTTGCTTTTCAATTCAGCTGCCTTATTTATCATCTGCATCATTAGTGGCTAAAGGAGAGATTTCTGAGGAGATCAGCTAGATCGTCCATTCACATAAAGTTAAAATGTAAGTAGTTTCCAAAGCTGCAGCTCAAAAAAAAATTCGAACGAGGCGGATGACCAAAACCGTCCTGCTCAGATAAACTTAAAGCTTTCATCTTTGAGGAGACAGACAGAAATGAAGACAATCTGTACCAGAACACCCAAACTGGATGTGGAGGAAGGTTTTATAGACTGATTAATGTAAATCTGTAACTGGGATTAACTTGAATGATGGGAAGCAGAAAACACAGAATTCTGGAGGAGTTAAAAAGTAGCAGAAAAACTGAAAGCGAGTCTTCTGAAAAAAATGGAATGGTGTAATAATGCTAAAGTGTGGACACAAGAATTACTGAAATAATTTCTGTTAAATATATTTCTGCTTTTTCCTGACACTGAAAAACTTTTGACCGCAAAGTGAATGAATGAAACTTTGGCCTCTGGTGTTTGGAGGTAATGTGGACCACACACTTCCACTGAATTCAGTAATACACTCTTTAAAAAAGTGCTTACATAGGGTTCTTAAATCAATGTGATTGAAGAACCAAGTTAGCTCCTTAAATAGTCATTTTGTAAATGAGGTTTGAAAGTGTGAAGAACATTTTAAAGGTGTAAACAACCTTCCTATTCTACAGTTACTTGTCTCTGGTCATCTCTGGACTACTGCATCCCTCTACTGGCTGGACTCCCACTGAAGGTAACGAGACCACTTCAGCTGATTCAGAATGCAGTTGCGAGGTTAGTGTTCAATGTTTCGAAATACACCATGCCTCTACTATGAAACCTTCACAGGCTCCTGTGGCCACTCGCATTAAGTTCAAAATCTTAACACTTGCCTTCAAGGCCAAGAATGGACTGGCACCTCCTTATTATCAGGTCTGATCAAGCAGTGTGTCACTTTTCGTTCTCTCAGGGCATCAAGCACTGCTCATCTTGAACGTCCGTTGCACAAAAGAAGAGGAAGACATGTATCAAAACTCTTCTCAGTCTCGGCCCCCCAGTGGTGAAATGAACTCCCTCCGATCAGATCTGCGGAGTCCTTCACCGTCATCAAGCATCATCTGAAGACGCACCTCTTAAAGGAGCACCTTGGCAATTAACCAGTCCTCTCACTTACCTCTTATACATCTTTTCCTATATATTCCTATATATTAAAAATCCCCCGGTCACTTACCCTCTTTTCAGTTTTTCCTTACTTGTGTATTAACCTCTGAATTTTTTTCCTTTTTTTTGGACATGGTTTAAGGTGTGTAACATAGCTAGCAGTAACTTGGTTAAAAGACATTGGTTAAAAGATGTAACTTGGTTAAAAGATGTTGATTTAAGTATAGTTTTACAGGTATGAAGAACAGATGTGGACCACTTAAGTACAGATGTATGTCACACTGGAAAAGAGTGTCTGCTAAATGCTGAACGTAATGGAAATGTTCTGTAACAAATGTTCTTCCAAGAACCTTAACTTTATGAGAAGGTTCTTTTAACTTTCACAATGGTTCTTTATATATAATTTGCAAAAATGGTTCATTTGACAAACATGCATCAAAAAGTTCTTGTTCTTTAGGGAATGCTTGACCCTCCACACCCTTGACAAAACAAAAGCTGCCCCCAAACGTCCCCACTACCCAGCTTGCATTTAGCAAGTTCAGGGGTTGTCAGGGCTGGCTCTGAATCTATGATATCATGCAAAATATTTGATGATAATGATAACACTGATGTTGATAATAATAATAATAATAATAATAATAATAATAATAATAATAATAACAACAATAATAATAACAATAATGATAATAAGAATAATAACAACTATTATTATTGTTGTTGTTGTTATTGTTGTTATTATTATTCGTAATTATTATTATTCATGATAATAACACTAATAATAACAATAATAATATTATTAATAATAATACATTTATTTGTCGCATATTACTGTGTTCTATCATATAATTTTCAATGACTGTGACACAGCTATATCATCTCATTACTGCAGCTTTGTTTTCCTGCATTGCAGTGGGACAGTGAGCAGGGGCTTCTGGGAAAAGTTCATCTTCTCCTCCTCCTCTGTGTGGATGACTCACTGGCTGGAGACTTTACAGAACCACCCATAAACTGCAACACACAATGGCTGCAAGAAATGTCTGGATTAAGGGGCGAACTTTTCCAAAACTTCTCTCAACCCACTTCCAGCTCTTGTGGATGTGGTTTAGGACTCAATATAACTTCCTGTGAGACATACAAATAAAATAGTTGGTGACTATTGACTCCAACTATTGAGCTACATTAGCCTTGTAGCTCTCCTAAACTGTCAGCTGTCAGTCAGCTTGGATGGGCTGACTGACAACATCTGAAAAAAAAAATGTATAAAATAGATAGTTTTTGCCACTCTATACCTTGCTGAACTATTCAGCCTACCTATTGTTTAATACAAGTCAGCAGCCAGTTTATTAGGAGCTATTGTTTTATAAGACTTAATAATAGCATTACAAGGGCATTATACTATCCAAAGTACTATAAAAAAGTAATTACAATTTATTATGTCATACCCTTCGCTTTTTCCATGTCATAACATCCTTTGTCACTAAAATACTCTTAATTGTAACTGAACCATCAGTCTATATTTCAGTGTTTGGTTTGTAACATTTCAGTCTACAGTAGCAAATAACACATATTAATAAGTCATTCTGAACGTTAGTCTATGAATGACCTCACATTAATATGAATTGAATTCTGTATTAATGCCCTGTTATTTCTACAATTAATCTTTGTTTTGTGTCTAACAACTGTCCTACAATCATGAGAACCAGTTTGTTTTGTTTGTTTTTTTAAAATATTATTTGCACTATTCTACTGTTCGGTTCTTTTTAAAATCTTATTGTATATCTTATTCCTCTTGTTCCCTTTGCTGCATTGAGCTTGTTTATGACAAAAGAATTTCCCTTGGGATGAATAAAGTTCTTTCTCATCTTATCTTATCAGGTATCTAACAGCTTTATTTAAAAGAAAAAGGTATATGTGCTTAGGAAAGGGAGTAAAAGAGAGTGCCCTTACAATGCCTCCTAAGGCTTATTGATGTCCAGCTTTTTGTTGAGTAGGTTCCCCTTTGTTTTTTTTTTTTAGTAGGTAAATGGACTGGAAGACAATTTAATCCCACAGGACATTGCAGCCAGTATGACAGTCCATGTGACTGTACTGATGTAAATCATTAATGAAAACACCTGCAGGCACAAACTGGGCTGAGTAACAGCTTCTACACATTCACAAATAAATATTGTGACTTTTAGCATATCTGAAAACTGCAATAACGAAACGAGTCTTAGTCTTTGTAGAACAAATGTGTAAAGGTTGTTACACCATTACCCCAAATCTATTTGCTCAGAAGGTCAATGGTTATGAGTAAATGTTTTGGCACCCACACTCAAATGGCACATTTTGTTGATTTTTGATGTCAGACAACGTACACATCATATTAGTTAAATTCGTGCACATCCTCTACTGAGAACACACTTCTGCACTGTATAATATATCATACCTGTTTATTTGCTTGACCAATTATGGGAAAACAGTGATATGGTTATGTTTTTTTTCCCCTATATGTTAAATTCAGCAAGCAAATGAAATTTGTAAATGAAAATCTTAAAAGGTCAAAAAAATGTAAATTATTTCAAGAAAATGTTTACTGGCTTAATTTGGTTGATTTGAAAGTAAAAATTTTTAAGTTACTACCTCATATTTGATGGCATGGTCTTGCTTATGCGGTGACGCCACAGCCTTGATGAGATTATTCTGATGTCTTTGTTCACAATTCCTTTTATAGAGCTGTAATCAATGAAGCAGAAGGCATCGGAATGCTGTGTGGGAGATTAGAGCTGGATTAGAGCTGACAGGCCTAGTCTCTATGAATGAGTGCATTTGAAGTGAGAGGGTATGTCAATTTGCCTTTGCTTTGGGGATTTTGCTGTGGGTGGTGGGTGTGGTGGTGTGTGACAACAACAAGGCCCGGTTTAGCTTATCAGCTGTATTTCCCAAAAAAATGCACGAGCTGTGATGAACACTGTCTGAAACGTGTTGAGATAGATTGTGATAGACAGGCCAAACAAAGAAGCGTAAACTGGGAATAAGCTAAACTGGTGTTAATGTGGGTGCAGTTTTGATATGACGCAGATTGCCGGAGATCCGTGGTCGCTAAAGCAGCTAAACAATCACAATTGGCTAAATCGTCATGCAAGTAGTGAAGTGAAGACTTGCTTATGCACTGCTGAAGATACAAACAGTAGATGCAGGCATCTTAGTGTCTGCAATCACATAGGCGTTCATTCATTTAATATTAGATGCAGATGTGGTGGGGGGCTCGGACATGTGTGGTGTCCAGGGCTTGTCCTGAGTGTGTGCCTGGTGAGGGCACACAGTGGTCTTGTTGATTGTCTGCTCAATGAAGCGCGAATATGAAAGAAAGAGAGTGAGCGAGACAGACAGACAGACAGACTTCCCGCAGGCCCAGCCAAGCCACATTACACTCACCCACTCCCTACCAAGACACCCATTCATAAAGCCACACAGCTGTCCTCCACAGCTCCTCCCCCTCCCGCAGTTCTGTTTTGAGGAATGAGAGCTCTGATTTATCTTTTATATGTCTAAGGTGCATGGGTGTAAATACAGGGCAGAGTCCTGCATGTGTCCCCTTTTGGAGACCTGCACCTGCCCGCACCCGCACAGTACAGCACCACACCCACCCATTCACCCGTGATTATATCAAAATTAAATCTGTTCCCACCCTGGCCCGTGCCTGTGATAATATACACAAAATAAAAGCATTCTATTGAAGCATGCTATTTTTTCTATGCACCTCTCAATGTGACAAGCGCTAGGCCTAAATGAAAATTGAATAGGCAACGCTAGGTGGCCGCGCCAAGCCTAAACTGGTAAAAAAAAATTTATCTTGAACATTTTGCATTAATCACTGGTAAATTGGTGAACATTTCACTCTATCAGACCCGTGACACAATAGCAATGGAAAACAAAAAAATGTTTATCACAAAATCAAATCAGATAGACCTAAGCTATCCATACATTGTCTGCTGCAGTGTAATCTAACCAAGGTTACTGTGCAGGAACAGTATATCATCCACAGTCCCAGGTTTGAGCTGTGTCCTGTGTTCTTGGATCAAAAATCCAGTGGAAGAAAAATCTCTCTCACTGGCAGCGCCTGATGCAGGAATTGATAGGACACCCTGTGCGACCATGCCCGGTCTTGTCATGCTCCTTCCACCAAAAAAAACATCGAAAGAGTCCCCCTTGGGTGGCTTGAGTTCAATGTATGCTGAGACTTTGTCTTTAGTAAGCTCTGTGTCATCGCTGGAATCCTCAACATTGGACAAATGATCAGATGGAGCCAGACGGGACCTCTTCGCAGCTGGGTTCATCAAAGTGTGGCCAGTGGGGTAGAACACCACAATTGACAGTGTTGCTACAGAGAAGCAGATCACAACGTACCGAAATCAGAAACCATGGATGAACAAGGAAGTGCATTTTCTGCTAAAGGCACGTAACAATGCCTTCAGATCAGGTGACGCACAGGCCTACAATACGTCCAGGGCAGAACTGAAGAGGGGCATCAACAAGCACAGCTACAAACTGAAGGTGGAGGAGCACTTTGTCAACTCTGACCCCCCAACGCATGTGGCTGGGCATCCAGGCCATCTCTGACTACAAGCCCAGCAATTCCACACAGACAGCCATGAATATGTCCTCCGTCAATGAGCTCAGTGACTTGCTCGTTAGAGCATCTACCCAGCATGTCGTGATGCTCGTTTTGACAAGGACAACATGGAAAAGACCATGTTGTCCTTAACCCTACCCTCCATAACCCTACCCTCTGATGACTGCCATACCCTCACACTCACCCTCATAGATGTCCATAACGCACTGAGCCGTATCGATGCTCGTAAGGCTGCTGGCCCTGACGGCATTCCTGGAGGTGTGCTTAGAGCATGTGCTGAACAGCTTGCAGGGGTCTTTACAGGCATCTTCAACCCGTCCCTAGCCCAGGCAGCAGTACCAGCATGCTTCAAGACCGCCTCCATAGTGTCAGCATCGAAAAACTCATCACAGACGTTCCTGAATGACTTACCGCCCTGTAGCACTCACACCCATAGTTATGAAGTGCTTTGAGCGACTGGTCCTGGCACACTTCAAAAAATGCCTTAATTTTCGCCTACCAAAGCAATAGGAGTACAGAGGATGCTGTATCCACAGTGCTTCACTGTGTACTCTCACACCTGGAAAACAAGAACATGTATGCAAGAATGCTGTTTGTTGACTTCAGCTCAGCATTCAATACAGTCATTCCCTCCAAGTTGATTGCTAAACTTGTGGATCTTGGTATCAACAATTCTATCTGTAACTGGATCAGGGACTTTCTGACCAACAGACCCCAGCATGTTAGGTCAGGCCATAACTGCTCTACCACCATCACACTCAACACTGGCACTCCACAGGGCTGTGTGCTGAGCCGATTCCTCTACTCCCTCTTCACCCATGACTGCAGACTTATGTATGGATCCAACTTCATCATCAAGTTTGCAGATGACACCACAGTGATAAGTCTCATCAGTGATAACGAAGAGTCTGACTACAGGGAAGAGGTAAAACACCTAGCTGCATGGGGCACTGATAATAACCTGCTTCTGAATACCAGCAAAACCAAAGAGCTCATTGTGGACTTCAGGAAGAAGAAGGGAGACACCCACGACCCCATCCACATCAATGGCATAGCTGTTGAATGGTTTTCCAGCTTTAAATTCCTGGGAACCCACATCTCAGAGAACCTGACCTGGTCAACCAACCTCTCCAGCCTGGTCAAGAAGGCCCATCAGTGCCTCTTCTTTTTGAGGACACTGAAGAAGAACCAACTGTCTGCTGACATACTGAGTAACTTCAACCACTGTGCGATAGAGAGCATCCTGACCAACTCTGTCACAGCAAGGTATGGGAACTGCTCTGTTGCTGACCGCAAGGCACTGCAGCCGGTGGTGAGAACTGCCCAATGCATCACAGGGACTCCACGTCCTGACATTGAAGAAGTCCACAAGAAGAGCTGTCTACACCAGGCATGCAACATTCTTAGGGACTCCTGTCATCCAGCCAACAAACTCTTCCAGCTGTGACAGTACCCCCGCCCTTTGGCTGTAGGGAGTCCGGTCAGAGCCACCAGGTGCACAGCCTTGGAGAAGCGATCCACAATGGTGAGAATGGTGTTCCTCCCCTCGGAGTCCGGCGGGCCGGTGATGAAGTCCAGCATGATGTGCGACGACGGACAGCAAGGGATGGGGAGAGGCTGGAGCTTGCTGGATTTGGGTTGGTTGGAGGACTTGGCTTGGGCACACATTGCGCACACCTGGGCATACTCCTTGGTGTTGTGGGCCATACAGGGCCACCAAAAGGCCTGTTGGAGGAGGCTGAGTGTCCTGGATGATCCGGGATGCCGGGCGATGGCCGAGGAGTGAGCCCACTTGTGGGCGTCAGGGTGCAGGCCAGTGGGAATATAGAGATGACCAGGTGGGGTGGCGGCCGGACGAGGTTCCAAGGCATGCTCCTGGCAAACTCTGTCTTCTAACCCCCACCGAAGGGGTGCCAGGATGAGGTGAGGTGGCAGGACAGGCGCGGGGTCTGCCCGAGGGGTCTCTGTCTGGTGTTTCCGGAAGAGGGCGTCCGCCTTGGTATTCTTCAACCCTGGGCGGTACGACAGGTGGAAGTTGAACTGCTCGAAGAACAGAGCCCACCACACCTGCCTGGGGTTGAGCTGCTTGGCCTGTTGGATCCTGATGAGGTTTTGGTGGTCTGTCCAGACTGTGAATGGGTCACCGCCGCCCTGGAGCCAGTGACGCCATTCCTCTAGGGCTCACTTGATGGCCAACAGCTCGTGGTCCCCTACCCCATATCACTGTTGAGTGGGATTGAACTTCCTAGAGAAGAAGCTGCATGGGTGCATCTTCTGGTCTGGACCCCACTGTGAAAGGATGGCTCCTACACACACATCGGAGGCGTCCACCTTGACAATGAATGGCTTCGCTGGATCTGGATGGAGAAGAATGGGTGCAGGCGGGTCGAGGGAGAAGGGCTGGTGAGACGGCTTTAGTGAGGGCAGTGAGAGATGCCGCAGTTGCCACGGATAAAATGCCAATAGAAATTGGTGAACCCCAGAAAATGTTTCAGCTGTTTGAGCGTCGAGGGCAGGGGCCAAGAATGCACAGCCTCCAGCTTCTGGGGATCCATGGCCACACCTTGGGGGAGATGACGAAACCCATAAATGTGGTGGTGCGCTGGTGGAAAGCGCATTTCTCCAGCTTGCAGAACAACTGGTGGGCCAGCAGCCTCTTGAGAACTGCCCTGACATGCTGGGTGTGCTCCTCCAGGGTCCTGGAGTAGATGAGGAAAAACAAAGAACCATCTACCCAGCATGTCGTGAAGCATATCATTGATAAGATGTTGGAAGGCCTCTGGACTGTTGCACAATCAGAGTCTCGTAGTGGCCGGTGGGGGTTATGAAGGCCGTCTTGCACTCGTCACCCTCTCTGATGCAGACCAAGTTGTAGGTGCTTTGCAGGTCCTGCTTAGTGAAGAGTTTAACACTGGAGAGAGCTTCCAGGGCGATGTTGGTGAGAGGGAGAGGATGACAGTTCTTAACGGTGATGCGGTTGAGCCCCTGATAGTCTACGCAGGGGCGGAGACCCCCGTCTTTTTTCTTGATGAAGAAGAACCCCGCAGCTGCAGGGGAGGATGATGGCCGGAGAGGTCTCTGACGCAGACCCTCGGCGATGTACTCATCCATGGCCTTTTGCTCCCCGTAGATAGAGAGAACAGATGGCCGCAGGGCGGTACCACGCAGGGCTGGAGGTCTATGGCCAAGTCATAGGGGCGATTAGGAAGCAGCTGAATGGCCCGCTGTTTACTGAAGACCCCCACCAGGTCGCGGTACAGGATGGGAATGGTTTCCAGGTCGATGTCGGGGTCTCCAGGTCTCCCCAGAGCACGTCTCGGCCTTTGCCTGGAGGCAGAGCTCCTGACAGGTCGAGCCACATTGCAGAATTTCGTGGTGGGCCCAGGAGATAAGAGGGTCGTGTTGGACGAGCCAAGGGAGGCCCAAGATGATGGGTGAGGAGGTGAACTGGGTAACGAGGAAGGAAAGCTTCTCTGAGTGCTCCCTGATAGTGATGGTGATAGGCTGGGTCTGGTGGGTGATAAGGCCGTCCATGGCGGTGATGGGAACAGGCCGAGATAACACCTTTAGTTCCACCCCCAACTGGGCAGCATAAGCCTGATTGATGAAGTTGCCAGCCGGCCCCGAATCCATGAAGGCAGTGGCCATGATCCATTGGTGGCCCAGGTGGAGGTGTACCTGAAGGTGGTGGAGTGGGCCTCTGAGGCAGGTGGAGGTCTGGTGGTGGATAAGGAGGACTTGGGGAAGGTCTTGGTCCTGGAGCTCACGGGCAGCAAGGCACGAAGGGTGGTCGGATCCGGGAGGCGAGACGAAGGTCCACCCTCATGCTCAGCTGGATCATCCCCTCCAACATTTCAGGGAGCTCCCAGCTTGCCAGCTCATCCTTTAGCTGGGGGCCAGCCACCCGGAGAGCAGCGTCGCTCCACATGGTTTGGACAGCCAGGGTCCGGAACTTGGCCGTGTATTTACTCACCACACGGTCTCCCTGCCGCAGGTGATACAGCCGCGAGTCCACCTCCACCTTGCTCTCAGGGTGTTGAAAGGCGGCCCTGAGCTGTTGAGTGAAGTCCGAGTAGGAGAAGGCGGCGTCACTATCGGACCACAGGACCACCATAGCCCACTCAGCTGCCTGCCCAGTGAGGAGGGGTAGCGATTGGGCTGGAACTTGAAAAGGAGAGAGAGGTTAGTGAGGAACACATCACACTTCCCATCTGACCCATTCCACTTATCAGATAGTGATAACTAAGATAAAACAGGGGGAGGAGTGGTTTGGACCGCCGCCTGGGATAATGGCTGAGTGGCATGCAGGTCTTGGTGAGCTCTCTGCAGTGTAGTGAGCTGCATGCGCAAGCCCGCTACTTCCTGCTTGAGGGTCACAATCTCGACTGCCTGCCAGTTCACCATGTCCACAAGGCGGGCAAAATCTGCTGGTCTCACTGTGGACTCAGCCATTCTGTCACGTTGAGAGATGAGAAATGAACTGACAGGTTGTCCCATGTAGCGTGAAGAATAAGCCCAGTCGCGAATACAAACGAAAGAGTGGGTATTTCACGTGCTTTAATCTGCGAACGCTCCAGTCACGGAGTAAAGATCCCCACCAGGAATCAACGTTCACACTCACTCAGTAGGGTATATAGATGCTCCAAGGAGCCAGAAGTACTCACGGTACCGCAGATGATGGCTTGGATAAGAGCCAGGTTGGGACCCAAATGACTGAGTGCAGATACCTTCCAGTTTCCTGTTTATATACCCGGAGACGTGAGTCATTTCCGGTGCCTAATTGACGTCACATGACTGGTGCATGTAACATTCAGAAGGCGCTACATGAGCTTTCAGACTAAAACCAGCAGGTTTAGGAAAAAGCTTCTTCCCCACAGCTGTTACCTTACTGAACTCAGTCCCCCGCTGAACCTTCCCATCCACACACACACTTAACCCTCTACACTCCTCCTCCCCCTCTCCATGTACATATCTGTACATCTGTATATATGTAGCACACCTATATATTGTCCATGTATCTGTATATAGCTGTAGATTGTCCACATCTGTATATTTGCCATTCTGTATAGCAATATAGAACATCTGTACATCTACCACACTTTATATATTAATACCTCACTTCTGTATATTAATGCTAATTTATCCCCACCTTTACACCTGTCAGGGACGAGAATGATGCGCTACTGCAGAGACCAGGTGTAGCGTGAGGGTAGGGCCCAATCGCAGATATACACGAGAGAGCAAGTAGCCCACGCACTTTGCTATGAGAACGCTCCAACACGGAGTAAGGGTTCCCACCAAAGGAACACTCATTCTCACACGCACACAGAGAGGGTAGAGAGAGAGAGAGAGGATAAACCCCTGGGTTACTCACGATACAGGGAGTAAGTCGACACGTGTATTGAGAATGGTCTCAAATGTCTGTGTGCATGTCTACCTGTTCTTCCCGCACTTATACCCTCAGTGACGTCACTTCCGACGCCAATTGACGCCACCTGACCTGGTGCGTGTGACAACACCGCCCTTATTATCTGTACACCTCTTCTGAATATTGCTCTTCTACATAACTATTCCCAACTTTTATATTGTCCTTATCTGTACATAATCTGCTCTTAACTGTACATACTGTATATAACTTTACATACTGCATATTACTGTACATACTGCATTTAACTGTACAAACTCTTTGCACTTCTCATTAGATGCTAAACTGTATCTCATTTCCCTGTATTTATACATGTGTAATGACAATAAAGTTGAATCTAATCTAATCTAATCTAATCTAAAATTACATTTTACCTTTCACGAGACGCCGAGCATCATTGTGAACTCTCATTATTTCAGCCTGATTTGTCAGCAGTTTAAGGCTTTTTAATTTTGGGTGTATGAACATGGCCAGTTTGTGCACGGCATGCAGTTCAAATTTGTCATCAAGAACCTTGGGACATTTTTCCTTCAAGCAATGACAATGTCATGCTGCCAGTCGAACACGGCTGAGAATGACGTCTGAGGCGCTCCAACAACACAACTTTCAAGTGAATGGTGAGAGTTTTGGAGGCTTCTAAGGCTTTTGTTCCTTCTTTGTATCATACCAAAAAAGCCACGATGTCAATCAAAGTCTCCCTGCTGAAAGAGGTCAAACGATCTTCTTCTCCTCGCTCCTCGAGGAGAACACAGATGGCCTTGTACTGGTTCCTGATAGAGTCCAACATTTTGTTCAGTGAGTTCCACTGTGTCTCCACAGATGCTTTTAATGTTTTATCCAGATGATTCTGGAGGTGTGACTGCGTAAAATAAATTACAAGCAATTCGGCAGACACAATGAGTCCAGATACTTCCTCACCAAACAGATCTTCCTCCGTGTTTTTTCCCAGTGTGGTATGCAAGACTATGTTTAGGATATGGGCTGCACAATTCAACCTTGTGACTGTGCAAAGAGCCGCGACAGTGTTTGAGCCCTTGTCCATTACATACACCAGTTTAGAAAAAAAATCCTCAACTCCAAATTTACGTAGGGAATAGATTACAGCTGGTCGAATGTTGTCGTCTGTTTTGTGTCGGTCAACTGTGACCTCAGCTCAGAAGCAATGCTTTGTCTGGTGACTTTGGCATATTTCATAAATCTATGAGAGACAGTAGTTGGATCGGGCAAAAGCTGCTGTGCATCCACTTTACCTGCCCGCGCTCCAATATCGATTAAACCCTGAGCCAGTTCCAAAAAGCCCACACCACTCATGGTCTCAAAGGATCTAATGTCCCAACTCACAAATTTCCCAGGCAACTGCGCTATGGCTTCCTTGTCCTCTCGCCTTGGAGGTCTGTGGCCTTGGGCAAAGAACCGGTTGATTGTTACACTGGTGGTACCTCTGCTCGACTTGCAGCTCTCAACATGTTTCCTCAGGGACCATGTCCCCAGCCTCTGACTGCCACATGCGGAAACTTTGTAACATGCTTTACATGCTGCGTAGCCACTTATTATGTTGTTTTCTTCGTCTGCTATTAGACCAAACTTCCAAATATCAGACGTTGCCATGGAGGAGTCATTTTGAACAATTTTATAAGCTCCACTTCCCAACTTTACTTTTATTTCGTCCGTCATCCCGGCGCTCCAACTACGAATGCAGGGGAAAATCATAGACAGCAAAAGAAGAAATACAGTTGCTATTATGTGATGTAGGCCTATAGGTTAAAGATCGTAGTCCCTGTAGGCCTACTGAATATACTGCAATAATGACAGTTTGTACATGATAGTCTAATAAATAGATATTTTGCTTATATTTTATTTTTGCAGGCTACAATACTGTTTTGATTGACCTGCTACACCCCCAGATGTAATTAATTACCCGACTGTAAAATTCCAGAACATTAAAATCCGTCCATTTCAGCAACTATCTGCAGGTACCCGTCGGGTACATGTCATAAATAAAAAAAAATCTTCAGAATTCACATACACCTGCCTCTACAACTGAGGAACCCAAAGGAATCTCTGAGCAATTCCCCAAAAGCATGCCAACAATTAGACAGCTAGATAGATAGCTAGATAGCTAGATAGATAGATAGATAGATAGATAGATAGATAGATAGACAACCAAACAGACAGACAGACAGACTGATAATACTGAAAAAAGACTATTTACCAACTTCCATAAAGAAGCCCTGTGTTATGTATAATTTTAATGTGGTCAATTTCAAATAGTAGATACAACCAAACAGCAATGGCCTCGACTAGCTACGCAAGCTACCAGTTTTTAATAGAGTCTATTCTCAACATAAACAGTTTAAAGAATGAGACACCTGCACACACAAACACATACACACACACACACAGGCGGGAAATGAGGTTAGTGACAGTCCCACTTCACCAATTATGAATGTTAAAAAGGCCTCCATAGGTGGTAACAGCTCAGATTAAATAAAAGCCTGAAAAGATATGCTTGGTGTGTGTAGGTGTCCATCATGCTACAGTTATGTGACTGATCACTCACTTAGTGTTTGCTCACATTTATTACAACTAACCGACTGCAGTTCTTCAGTTCTCCTCATGGTGTGAGTCCAGCCATAGGAAGCCAGTAAAATATCTGTCACTGTCCAGCCACCATCAGTGACCAAGAGCCAAAAGTCAAACAAGATAAATTTGAATCTAACCTACACTATATGGAGAAAAGTATTGTTTTTCAGGGTTTGGGCTAGACCCCTTACTTCTAGTGAAGTCTAGTGAATCAGCATACCAAGATATTTAAAACAACGTCATGGTTCCAACTTTGTGGACACAGTTTGGGGAAGAACCTTTTCTATTCCAGCATGACTGGACCACTGCACAAATTAAGCTCCATAAAGACGTGGTGTGGAAGAACTTGACGTGTCCACACAGAGAACTGACCACTGTAACGGAGAATGCGAGCCAGGCCAGTGTCTGACTTCATACGTGCTCTACAGAAAGAATGGGCATAAATTCTCACAGAAACACTCCAAAATCTTGAGGAAAGGCTTCTAAGAAGAGTGGAAGCTGTTATAGCTGCAAAGGGGTGTGTGTGTGGGGGGGGGGGTACCAGCTAGTCTATGTATATGAATGCAATGCTGCAGAAGTCCCTGTTGGCGTAATGGTCAGGTGTCTCTATATTTTTGTCCTTATAGCATATCATACCTGGCTAAATGCAACCCGGAAGTCTTCATTTTTATTATTATCCCACTCCCCTTCTTTTCTGGAGCCCCATTCTTAATTTTTATTGCTATCAGAGAAGCCTGACTGCTCGTTATAGATTCCACTGTTAGTGTCAGTTAGGGAGGCTGCACACCTGTCTCTCCGTCAGGTGTGCTGTCGGATTCGGATTCTCCTTATATTTCCCCTACTTTTGTTCATCAATCACAGGCTAAATCCATCTGTCAGTCCAATCTAACGCTTTTCAAACCCGAGGAGCAGAGGCGGCACCAGAGCTTCTGCCGTAGCTCTGACATTTAAACGTGTTCCCACACAAAGTCTTATTAGCAGCCTGTGTGCAGAACATCACGAGGCCCTGACCTAAGGAAAGTGGATTAAGTCTTCAGGACCTGGACTGACCTGCACTGCCGAAAAGATATTGCAGCCTGTACTGTGATTGACTGTTGACATATTGAAGCCCCGGTATGAATAAAGTGCTTTTTTTTATTGATGCTCTGGTAAAAATGAAATGTTTTTTTGCTTTTCTAGGCTTTGTTACATGTGCACTGGTGCAGGATGTAAATGTACAGAATGAGAACTGAATTGATAAGCATTCGCTTTTCAGTTTATTGCCTTTTTTTTTTTCGCTTTTATGCTAAGAATCCCTGGTTTCTAGGTCCAAATTGAGGCAAATTTGAAATGACATGGAAAGATTTCTCATAGTGCAATAAATAGCCGGTTTCTGCATTTGAGTGTCATTTTGGCCTCCACTAATCACATATTTGTGACTGTTGCTTTTTGCATGTGGGAACAAAGGGAGCTTTCCACCCCCATTCCTTTATTCACATGTAGCAGATACAATTTATGCTCGCTCTCTCTCTCTCTCTCTCCCCCCCCTTGTAGCGACAGTGGAGGCTTTGCTCTGATCTCGTCTCCTCTAGCGTCACAGAAGCCTGGAGTGAGGCAACATCCCTGTAGCATGACAGAGAGAGAGAGAGAGAGAGAGAGAGAGAGAGAGAGAGAGAGAGAGAAAAAATGAAGATGAGAGCAAAAAAGAGAAAGAAATAAAAAGTGAATGAGAGAGAGGGGGAGGGTGCAAGAGAGAAGGATAGAGGCTTGCTGAGAAGCTGTGAAATAGAGTAAAAAAGAGGAGGAGGGTGGATGAGAGAGAGAGAGGCGGATAGAGAGAGTGAGAGTGGAGGAGGGAGGCTAAGAGCGTGAGAGAAAGGAGGAGGGAGGCTGAGAGCGAGTGAGCGAGAGGTTCAGTGAGAGAGCAAGAGGCTTAGAGAGAGAGAGAGAAAGAAAGAGAGAGATGCACATCGTGAGAGAGTGAGAGAGAGAGAGAGGTGGTGCATCAGTTTAGCTGCAGTAGTCAGAGGACAGCGGTGGCAGAGGACAGCGGCGATCCTTCGCTGCTGTTCTGTTGTTCCACTGGACAGCTCTCTGTCCACAGCTGTAAAAGACCTGGACAGGAGGTCACTGGACCGTTGGAGCTGCCACCAACCTTCTGTTCTTTTGAAGGACCCTCCCTACATCCTCTTGTGGGACCTCTTGTCTTTTTTTTTTTCATCTAAGCTTGTTCTCTTCTCAGGAACTGTCTGGATTTCGGCGGCTCCCGGAGAGTCATGGGTCTGGGGGTGAGGGGTGCAAGGACAGTGTGGAGAGAGAGCGTCCTGAGCGTGTGGAGTCTAGTGTTCTTGTGCTGTGGAATCCACACTGTTCACGCTCAAACCTCAGGGGACAGCAAGTCACTGTACTTCTGGGAGACAGGTATGGACCCCCACTTTCTAACTTCTGCGGTGGAAGGATTGCTCTCTTCTAGGCAACACTAAAACATGCTGAGATAGTCTGCTCTGCTGAAACGGGGAACGTTGAGTCACCTTGGAGAATGATGGTTCTTTATACATTCACAAAAATGGCCTACATTTGTCCCAGATAACCCAGCAGGTGACATAAATGTAAACACTCAAAGAGTCACATTCTTAGCCAGCATATGCTGATGATTGGCTTGAGTGTGAAGTTCAGAGGCTGATACTCCTTTTAAAGTGGATTTTTAATTGTAACTGACCACTAATGGCAGCATGGACACATAACTGCATCCTCGGTACTAATAGGCATGGACATTGTTAGCAATGTGCGTGTCTTAGATGAAGACAATACGGGTAAAAGCATCTAGTTTTAATTCTCCATGGTTTTGATAGTCTATATTGATAAGAAGGCCACAATAGAATACATTGTGCATGCTTTTGATTAAAATAATGGGAGTTCTCTATGGTTCTGATATATTATATTGGTTAGAAGACCATTAAAGATTAAGCCATGCATGGTTTTCATTAAGGTTTTTTTTAACTGTTTCTCTGTAGATATGCAAGCGCTGGGTTAACATTCATTATTTTGATGGTCCATACACGCCGTTTACACAGATACACATGCAGATATTGTACTATAGGTCAAAAACGTTTAGAATTTTGGTGATGGTGATGGGAATTGGGAGATATTGTAGAAACCACATGCTTTTGTTGTCTGCTTGGGAGATGAAATGTAAGGCGACATTTGGTGATTTACAATAGACCTAAGAATTGTCCATCTTCTTAAAAAAACTCCTGATGTTGCGTCTGGTTCACTGATAGTTGTTATGTCTTGTTTCTGTCGGCTGGCCAATTTGTTAGCGAGAGTGCCGGCATGCTCTGGACATTTTCCTGGCCAGTGTGCTCCCAAGTCGATGCGCCGTTGTCTTCGTGCTCGTGGGGTCTTTTTTAAAGAGGATGTAGCTGAGTAAGGAGATTAAAAGGGGCCAGGATTTATGCTTTGAAAACTAACTGGGGAGCAGGACGAAGAGGAAAGAAGCACAGCACACAGGGGCAAACTCAGCCTGCTTAGCATATTCCTCTGTGTCACAGTAAATACACATTAATCCTCCTATTAGGCGCTTCCATACAAAACTAAATGGGGCAAAACATGACAGCGGATTGGAAAACACTCGTCTCACTCCATGCTTATCAAAGGCGCTGCTGTTTAATTGCAGAAGAGCCTGGCGACAGGTGTGCCAAAACCCACCTTTGTCACCTCCAATATTACAACTGGGCCGGTGCTTCCACACTGCACCATAATATTATTGCACATCTATGAGTGCTCAGGGCAGGGAAAGACAGTTTTGACTTATGATGCGCCGTATGCATAATGAATTCGGCAGAAGCCTGACTCTGGCTCCAAACTGCAGGGAATTGGCTCATCTCCCTTTTATTGGTTTCGCAGTAGTACAATACATCAGCCGACTCTCGTCAATGGAGACATTTAGAGAAAATGATCACACGCTGACTCCTCTCAGCATCATTCAGGTGGTGTTCAAGAGAAATCAGTTCTCACAGTTGAAAGCTTTAAAGGTAATTTTATGCACAGAGACGGTTTGAACTCTCCAGGGTTGGTTATTGAATGCTGACCATAAGCCGTTAAAATACCAATATATAGCTAATTTGAAAGCATACATTCTGGTGGCGAATGTTCAGGGACGCGCACGTCTGTACACACCATTCAGTTTACTCCACTGTATTCTGAATAGATTTTGCACTCAAGAGCACCACTTACTCATTTATTCTTTGGTTGTATCTAATGGGATAGATTAAGTAATGTCAGGTAGCAGTTGGCCTCTACTCATGGACCCACCCCCTTTTGCCCCTTTTCAGAGTATAGAGTCTGGTGGTCTCTGTGAATCACCTCAGGAAACAACAGTAATCCTACAGTTTTGAGGGAAGGAATGGCTTTGCATGAACTCTGGACAAAACTACAGGCATAATGGGATCAGGACATGGGATCATGGGTTTTCCTTTAAAACCGTTTTAAAAACTAATAGTCTATTAGAAATGACTTAAGAACTCCTGGTTCAGGATTATTTATACCCCAGTCCCGCTGCACATATGCGGCTTCATGAAATGGGCTTTACCAAGGCTTAATCTGGAAGACTATCGAAAAAGAAATGCACCATTTTGATCAGTTATAGGCTCATAAGAGCATAGCACTACTTATCAAGTCACAGCAAATAAGTGTAGATAGCTGCAGTATTGGCCTGGTTGTTGACAGGCTGGCCTCCCATTAAAGGCAAAACCACATACTGTCTCCTGACTTACCTGCATGTCTGTATACTGTCTTTTATTTCTTTATTTACTGAAGGGCGCTATGTGTCTACATACGCCTGACATAAGCATAAATTAACATTTGTAAGAGCTGTCTGGTGTCATAAAGGCTGCTTTTGTCAATTTTGATGTCAGTAAGCATTGCAACAACTGATGTTGGGTGGTGTAAGCCTTTATAAATGTTTATGTAGGTTTATATCAGTTGGGCTTTTGTAGGAGTTATGTAGCCTCGTGGATGCTGCCCTTCAGTAAAATGTTTCGATTTATTTATGGTCATTAGAGAACAAATTGTTAAAAGGGTTGTGCTTAGAAACTGCCATAATTATTTGTATACTACTATTTGAAGCCATGACCCTTCAGAGGGTGCAATGCAGCCAAGGCTCTATCACCATTGGTTAAAGCTGTAAACTTGCCTGTCAGAATTCACCAGAATTGAACTCAACATGATGTTTTACATGTAAAATTTTTACGCTATGAAAGTCAGCAATGCAAAACGACTTATCAGGGTGAGATCCTTTGAAACAAATGCAAAACGTTGCTGACTAAAGCTGCTGTGACTGGGCCTTTAGGCTGCCAGTTTGCACAATACTAATTAAACCCTGAAAGCCTAAATAATTTGTTAGATATATTAGCCTCTTAGCTCCAGCATAAGACCACATAAGGAAACTTGGGTTATCAAGCATTTTCAGTGGATCTGTGTTTGGAGTATGAGGCTATGGCTATTTCATTTTTCAATAAACTATTCCTTTAAACATCACTTTTTTTTGTACTTGCCTCATTCTTACCCTTGTGTCAGCCTAGCCCTCAGGGAAATATCCAGCTCTGCAAACATCAAGCGCAAAGATCCGCAATCAATGAGGGCATCCGAGGAAGTGTTAAACTTCATGCGTAATCTAAGTGTAGACATCAAACGAAAGGGTCGTTAAAGCACCTCACATGGTGAACACTGTACAGATGTGAGGGGCACTTTTAAGAAAAGAGAGCCAGGGGGATTTAGCTAATCGATTAATGACACAAACAACATCAGCGTTCAGTATTAAACCCCCGCTTCTGTCAAAACATGCATACCCCTCGTTAGTTCTCCTTAGAGGAATGACACCGCTCTTGTAGAAGAATGTAGTACCTCTGAAGCCTCTCTTCTTTGTCACACTAATTACCCCACAGTGAAACAAGTACATCCCTGCTGTCGCTACCGCCAGCCTCTGAGGCACTTTTCTGCGTCTCTTTCTCAGTACAGTATTTTCATCTATAGTGCTCATTCCCCAGCTCAGGTTATTTTCTGGATCAGAGGTCCAAGCGTCTCTATAGAAACCGGGCCGAGTTCTTTATATTGAGAGAATATTTTGGGACTGACATACCGGCTTCTTTAGAGGCTTCTGCTGGTTCTCCTCCGAAGCACTTAGAAGCCCTGCCACTGTCATTTTATCATGCAATGCATACAATTAGAGTGCCAGCATGTGAGCTAGGCTGGTACAGGATTAGAGCTTCTGTCAGATTTTGTTCTTCAAGTGTTGGAAGAAGGAGATAAATGAATGACTGGCATCCTCAAAGTGCATTCTTACGCTCTGTTGTACTTATCTGTCATTTGCACCCAGATTATACAGATTACGTGCAGTCACCCATGTCTCCTGATTGTGTAGGCCCTTATGGCAGCGCTCACTAGTTGCACCACATTAACTCGCTTATAACAATCATTAGGACAGCTGGGAAAGCACAGGCTGACTTCGAGTGAGCACATGAAGGGCTTCCCCCACTGTCTTAGCCATCTTTCTGTTCTGCTCATAGCTCTAATAGGCCTAGAATAGGTAGATTTAGCATTTTCTTATGTACGCTTAACATGTTCTCTGTCTTAGCCATAGCAAGCTTTTCTTGGTCTTAGCAATTGATGTCATGTGTTGAGTACACAACCATATAAAACTGGTATATGGACAGTCTAGTCCAAAAGTCTTTCCCCATGTACTTGGACCAGTTAATGTTAGTAAATCTGTCTGATTTGTTTCTCACTTTGTTTAAATAGGCTTAGTAGCCTATGTTTTTAAGGCCAGCTGCCCTTTGCATTAAATCAAAATTACAAAATGAAGGAATCAATACAAATGATCCAGACTGATTAAACTTTCATCACTTTATGTTATACATTAAGAATGTTTTACCATCCCTTAGAAATTTACCAGATTTTTATCTTGTACATGTGCTGTATATGAACAAAACAAATAAAGCCTCACAAAAGCCATCCTAGGATCACAAAGGCATTCATAATAATGCAGTTCTCAAAAAAATTCTCAAATATTCTTTGAAGAAAGAAAGGCTATAGGTCTTTGCAATATAAACCATCATGATATAGTTTAATTTTATTATAACACTAGCCTTATTAAGGATTCATAAGTTCTGTAAAAAAATGGTTGGTAGTTATTTTATAAACACCTTTAAAATAATTAATAAGCTGTTATAACACATAAATAAAAAAGGCAATACTGGCTGTTACCAAATAGCAGAGGCATCATTAGGATCTTCATAAATATTGGGCAATTCATAAAATATTTGGAGCTGTAGCCCTGGTTACCCAGGGCTAAAAAAAGTTTTAGAATTGTATCAGCTCTTACAATCATTTATGGGCCGTAAAGTTAAGAATATTTTTTTTTAAGAAATTGTCTTTGAAATGAAGTATGAATAATGTATGAAGCACATTTAGGAAGATTTTCCTTTTGTGAATCGTATCAGGCTTTTTTCAATGACCTAATTACCAAACTCCCCATTGAATGAATCAGGTGTGGAGCACTAAAAAATTATGAGGATGGGGTCATCAGGAATGGAGTAGGAGACCCCTGCTCTAGAGGAATGCCTATAGTCTTAGAAGAGTTTGTAGAAGAACTGAAGTTACTATATGAGATCAGTGTGCTTAAACTTGAGGGCCATTCAGACAGAATTGGAACTGAAAGCAGGAGCTTTTTGTTCAAATCTTTCTACTGAGTCCAAACTCTCCCTACGTCCAACCATAACCTTACTCTGAGCGATAAGAATAGAAATTCAATGGTATAATAAATGAGTGCTGATTCTGTTGTATGTGGTGGGAAAGAAAACATCTGCAGAGAAGAGGATATCCATGGCATCGGTCCCATCAAATCTCCAACAAATTTTAGAGAGTGCATTTTAATACGACCCTCCACAACCTTCATTTTCATTGTACCTGGAGGCGAGTAAACTCTCTGGGTATAATTGGTTGGCTTCTATTCTATACCCTTGGCAGCAGCCTGCAAATTAAGGATGTTCATTCAAATGAAGACTTTTGGAAGTCAGTTGTATTTTTTGTGTCATGAAATGTGTTTTTCTGGGATGATTGCGTTAACTAGGAGACTATTTACACTAAAGAGGACCGCTTACTTTTACCTGAACAATGTTCTCTGTTCAAAACACAGATGGTTTGTAATTGAAAAGACTCCAACAAGGGGGTCTTTGGGTTGCATCGCCTTTTCTTTATGTTCCATTGCAGCAATAATGAACACACACCAAGAAATCTCCCAGGGGCACGGGTACAGGACAAGATGAAAGAAAATGCTCATCTTTTGTGGATTCATCCCAGATATGTCCTCAGTCCTTGTGCTTCTTCTTGCCTCAAAGGGCAACATGATTATTGCACAGGGATAATTAGGACAGTCTCCAGAAATCACACTGGGAGCAGATTGTATGCAAAGAATGATAAGCTTTAAAAAAACCCTCATATTAGGTTTCCTTGTCTCTGATCAAGCAGTCAAAGACTCCATAAGGTGTTTTGGGGGATTTTGCGAAGATATTTCCAGCGAGACCATTGTTACAAAAGGGAGTGTTTCATTGCACTGAACTTTTGACTTTTGAATATTGGAGCTGTGTTTTTTCCATAGGATGTCAGTTACAAATAGTCCACTTTTATGGTTTTTGATAGCAGCTCAAGATTGGTACCAACAGGACCTAATGGTTTTTGAAAGTGATCTTTTTTGTGTTTGTTAAAACTTGCAACTGAGGCTAATGGCAATATAACAAAATCTTTCCACTTCCACGTCAGCACAATTGAAAAACTAGCATGGTGTGTTTCCATTAATTGTTGTTATATTTATGGCCCATAAGAGGGACTATAAGAGTTCATACGCTCCTAAAACTTAAAATATAATTGTTAATACCAACCCATGAGAATTTTCCTGTTGGCGGCACCCAATTTACTGTTTTTCCTCCACCACCCTATTTTTGCTTGTGGTTTACGCTTATGTTGACAGCATTTAGCAGATATCCAGAGTAAGCGCTGATAAGTAAGGAGGTGCAATGCGGTTCCTGGCCTTGAGGCCAAGTATTAAGGTCTTGAACTTAATGCGGGTGGCCGCAGGGAGCCAGCGAAGGTTCCGTAGTTGTGAGTGCCAACAGTTACACCAGTGTAGTATGGAGGAGAAATCCAATCGGGGAGTAACACGAGAGAGTAGGTAGTTCACACACTTTAATCTGAGAACACTCCCTATAAGAATAGAGATTCTCCCTGGAATCCACGTTCTCACACGCACAAGTGATGGTATGAAACCAGAGCACTCACGGTTCTGAAGGAAGGGTCTGGCGGGGTGTAGAGTGATGACTTAATGGTTGAGCAACGGCTACCTCCATACCTGGGCTTTTATACCATGTGACGCTGTACCCTTCCAGTTCCTCTTGTGTGTCACGTGACCCGTGTGCGTAGAGGTGTGGTGTGTGAGAATTTACGAACATTGAAGACTAACCTCACAGTTGCAATCTAGTTAACTTCAGTGGAAGTTCAGCCAGTAGAGAGTTGCAGTAGCCCAGTTTACAGTTTAGAGATGACCGCAGACTGGACAAATAACTGTGTAGCTTCAGTGGTGAGAAAGGGTTGTATTCTTCTGATGTTGTAAAGAAGGTATCTACATAGCCCTGTGGAACACAAGTAGACAATCTTCGCAGGGCACACTGAAAGCTTTGCCACGCTACCTGGTACTTCCGGTCATCAAGGTAGGACTCAAACCTTTGCCAGGCTGTGCCCGATATCTCAAGGTTGGAGAGAGTAGCCAGGAGTTTGATGGTTGACTGTATCGAAGGTTGCAGAAAGGTCAAGAAGAATCAGAGCAGAAGACAGGTTGGCTGTTCTAGCTGCATGAAGTTCTTCGGAGATGGCTAGTAGTACAGTTTCAGTAGAGTGCGGAGCCTTTAACCCGGACTGGTGCGGGTCCTGGAGCCTGTTTTGAAAAAGAAAGATGTTGAGTTGGTTATAAAAAGCACGTTCCAGATCTTTGGAATGGAAGGAGAGAAGGGATACTAATCTGTAGTTGTTGATATCTGAGGAGTTCAGAGAATTGGTTTCTCCAGAATTGGTGTGACCATTGCAGACTTGAAGGCAGATGGGACATGGCCAGTCATTAAGGAGCAATTGATGATGTAGGTGATATGGGTCGAGCGGAGACGTAGTGGGTTTGCTGGACATCAGACGCAATGACACATCCTCGAGAGAGGTAAGAAGCCAAGAAACTGGGCAGCATAGGCTTGTCTCTGGCTGGCACGCAGCTTGATGATTGGTGGAAAGGATCTACTAATGTCATCTACTAATCTTCTCATTGAAGAACATGGTGAAGGCTTCTGGTGAGAGAGCTGGAAAAACAGGGAGAGATGGAGATTTAAGAATAGACAAAAAGGTGGCAAAGAGCTTGTAAGGGTTGGATGCTGATTCTTTAAACTTGGTTCTGTAGAAGGAAGACTTTGCACAAGTTAAATCAGTGGCAAATTTGGATTAAAGAGAGCGATAAAAGATAACGTCGCTGTCACAGAGTGTTTTCCTCCATCTTCTTTCGGCTGCTCACAGGACCTCAGAAAGCCATGGAGCCGGTGGAGAGACACACTTCGGTCTAGAAAACAAGGGGCAGAGTAGATTAATTGAGCTTGAGAGATAAGGATGATAGAATAGAGGAGCAGAAAGAGGACAGAGACAGATATGATTTGATTTTTGCAGGTAGTTGCAGGTGTTACATGTGGGCGATGAGGAGATCTTAAGAGGAAATTTGAAAAATATAAAATTATGATCAGAGACATATACAGGAGTGGACAATAAATTGAATATAGAAAGTGATCTGGTTGATACTAAGTCAAGAGTGTTGCCTGCTTTGTGGGTCAGAGAAGACTTGCTGAGGGACAGGCCGAAGGATGAGCATTGCAAGCTCACAGGTCTGCAACTTGTCTTCTGGAAGATTAAAGTCCCCAAGGAAGATGAGAGGAGAGTCATCAACTGGAAATGAGCTCAGGAGAATGTCCAGTTCGTAGATGAAGTTAGGGCCAGAGATGTCGTCTTTCTCTTTCTTCTCACCCCATTATTGTATTATTTTAAATCTTTCATAGGCAAAATAGTGCTCAAAGGGGCTACCAAAGGTCACACCATTCTTTTTTTTAAATTCAATTACATAATCCAGTTTTTCACTCCAAAACTAAGCCGCAGTATAATAGTTCAAAATCCGCTTATTATGGAGTGGTCAGGGCTTTAGAAAGATGTGCATGCTCTCCCAGACTGGTTCCCCACTCAAAAAGTGTTTGTTTAATCTAAATGGTCGGGCTTACACTAAGACCAAATCATTACTGATAGGGCAGTATTTCATGGATTATAGATTATTCTTCATCCATAAACTTTATTTAGCATGATATAAGAGGATTGGCCTGTTACGTTTTATTTGAGAATCAGACAGCATACCATAATCTCAAAGCATTTATTCTTTAAATAAACAGACCCAGGCCTTAAATTATGCTGGACGAAGCCAGATCCGGATCTGGCACCTTACAGATTGAATATGGGAGGATCAAACTCCTCATTCATGCATAAAATTTAAAAAATCCAATCTGTAAGCATATTTAAAGAAAAATGAGTTACACATTCTATCCTGGCCAATGTAATTTGATTATAAAATAGTTGTGGTGTCCATAGCTGAAAGTGCAAGAGAGCATAACTGGCCTCACTCTTTCTGGGTGGGCAGGATGACCCTGCCTTCCTAACTGTTGGTTTCTTTTTGCTGAACAGATTTAGCGGTTAGGGCTCTCCTCCAAGCATGTTGAACCATTCAGTGATGTTGCTTTTAGTGGCAGTTCAAAAACAAGGAAGCATGTAGCAGCCTTCAACCTGCCAGTGCTGGTACCATCGTGAAAATCCAAGAGAAGAATTGGCCATACTGTTGTTATTAATGGCACGCTGTTTCTTGTCAATTATTTTGATGCTGTGTTGAAATCATTTAGTTTGATCACAGATCAAAAGAACTGAGACACACTAAACCAAACAGCTACTTTGTGCTTCTGAATTATCAACCACTCCTGCTTTGGCCGCAAAACATTGTCTGTCTAACAAGTGTGTTTGGGACAACTTTTAAGGAACGTTCACTTTTCCATGTGATCTATGCCACCACTTCCCTAGTCGACCTGAATGATCCATCGCTGCTATTCCAGAACCTCATAACTTACCCTGAACAGATTTATGTTCTCAAAGCATCTCATATTGCTGATGTAGAACCGGTGTTCTCCCTGTACTTACTCATTTTGATCCCAGGAAATTTGCTCTTCCACAGTTGTAAATTCTGTACTTGTCAAGCTACTCAAAGCAAGTCCATTGACATACTGGCTTGTCTTACCCTTTTAGCATTAAAAGATGAATGCTGACTGTAGATCAGTACAATTTGGGGTAATACGTCAATAAATAATTATTGACCTCTATGTCCTCTCATCCTCTCAAGTGTGTCCTCAAAGATAGGGCAGAAGTACTTAACACACTGACAGTGTCAAATGTAAGACTTTAGTGGTTCTGCTTTGCAGCAGCATAAATTCTCTCCTCTCCCAGAGCTCCAAGCAGAGTGAGTCAAAATGCCTCTTTTTCATCTCCCCTGAGATGGAAGGCGCCACTTTCAGTGGCCCGAAAGGAATGGAAAGGAATCTGAAAGGAATCTGAGAGCTGTGACATTTCTTAGTTGGCCTATCTAGCTGGGGTTCCTGTGGGTAATAATGTCATGGAAAGGATGAACAGGGTTTTACATGCACTTTCTTCTCCATGCTACACCAGTGGTGGCTTAAATGAGTGCACAGTGTTTTCAGCATTTTATCTGCTTTTTTACTCATAGATATTTGCAACCATGAAATATAAACAATGGCTGTCGATGTGAATGGGACATTCTGCCACAGCTCGGCTTGAGGGGATGGTTTCTCCTAGAACAGTGGCCTGGTAGCCCGGAACATGACAGGATCTGTAATGCCAGTGTTAACTGTGCTCCAACAAATCTTGTTTGACAGGCTCCTGGATTAGTCAGGCAAGGCCAGATGGCCTCAGGATGGCCAAGCCTTCACAGCAGGCAAGCAGTGGGCACCATCTACGTCAGTTCACTCTGTCTGTATCTGATGTAGGGGTAGGTGATATGTTATCATTATCATGATAAATTGTTACATTGAGCTTTTCAGATGCATTTCAGTAGAACACAGAACTGCATGTTTTGTTTTTTTTAAATACCAATTTAGACCAACTATAGAAAGCTTTTAAACAACAAGGAATAGTAACTGCATAAACCACATGGCTGGGCTGCAAAAATCAATATTGTGATAGAACTGATCAGTTTACCATCCTAAATGTAGCTTGTACATGTGAATAGCTGTGACAAAATATGTTAAGCATTAATAAAAATAAGTAGATAGATAGATAGATGGATGGATAAATGGATGGATGGATGGATGGATAGATGGATGGATAGATGGATAGAGTGATAGATAGATAGGCTCCAGCATCATTTTTAGTCTAGTAGTATTTTTACTTCACTAGAGAAAGTATGTTTGGACAGGATTCCAGGCTGAAGTGATAGTATGTTTTAATGTGAAACGAATACCAGTTTTGTGTTGCTTTGAATATACTAGTGACTAGCATTAGTAACTTTAAATGCTGTTTGTAAGGGTGATATTTGCTCGTTCTGATAAATCTTTTACACCATGAACTGTGTGTCCTCAGGGAGTAGTTTGTAGTCTGGTTTGCTAGAAAACCAGCATGGAAGGAAAGTTCCTGTTGACTGATGGCTCTGCTGCTTCAGAATCTACACAAGGGTTTTTCTTTTTCAGATGGTCAAAAGTAACATTGTGATTCAGAGGAAGGTCAGACTTGCATGTGTTGTGTTTAATCTACTTTATCCTTCAGTTAAACTGCTCTCAGATGTCAATTCTTTTATGGGGTGCCATTTGTAAAAACAGCTTCACAAATTTAGAGGTAATTTTTTCATCATTTAGCGCAATGTTCACACAATTTTCACACATTTAGAGCTAAATGTGTTAAAAAAAGCAATGTTACATTTTGGTACATCTAAATGTTAAATATGAAAAATATATCTCGAACTCTGGAGTTATTAGCCTAAAACTTTTCACCTTGCCTGGGTGTCCCATTACTTTTGTCCGAGGTGAATGATTTTTAGCTAATAACTCTGGATCGCCATGGGCTATTATGGCAAACAAGGGGTCATTGGAAAGGTGTCACCGAGCCCTATCTAACTGTAAAGTTTCATATTTAGAGTGCAAGATATATTTTTCATATTTTACATTTAGATTTAAGATAATTTAAGGCAAATCCTCCATGTTGGTGAGGGGATATCACAGCACGCAGTCCAGCCCCCTGCTAAGTAGCAGCCAATTGTAATCACGGGGCGTGGCCAATTAGCATATCTCGCCCTTTGTAAAAGCGCAACATTTATTTTTTTAGCACATTTAGCTCTAAATGTGTGACAATTGTGTGAACATTGTGCTAAACGTTGAAAACATGACACCTCTAAGTTTTACAAACGGCCCATATTCTGGGGTCTGAAATCCAGAGTTCTGAATCCCGGGTTCCAGTCCGAGGGGGTTCTGAGGACTCTCTCTAGGGTGGATGAGGTGTGTGTGTGTGTTTTATTGCTGGTATTGGCTGCGATGGGAGCCGTTAGAGTGTTTAAAGTGTGATTGTTTCCTCTGTGTGAGTTAAACTGTAAGTCTGGGTCTGGATCAGTGCGGGTCTCTTTGATCAGACCCGTGTGATCCCCCCCCCCCCACCCCCCCCCCCGGCCGCCGGGCTGTGATCCAGACGGGTGCTCATGTCGTTTTTCTGTCTCGGTGCCGCCGCTCGGCTGTCTGGTGTGTGTGATGTCGCAGGAACGCTTCACGCGCCGCGCTGGTGTTTGTGTGTGGTGTTCTCTTTGTAGTGCCGGTCTGTGATGCCTGTTTGATCCGGATCCACCTCCGTACACAGAATCTGCCGGAGCTGCACTTTACAGACAGAATACAGTGTTTTACTGCCACAGACTGAGAAAGGGCATTAAAGGGCCAATATCATCACTTTTCAGGAATGAAATTGACATTTACTCCCACATCCACGCAGCCATACATGGAAAACAAACTACAAAAACGGCCTGTTTTCACATCATACTTTTTGTGATGTCACACATTTACGCATACATCCTTATTTAGCCTACAGCATTTTTTTTGCGTTGTCATTTCGTTTTTTCAAAATTGTCATGAATTTTTGAATTAAGTGCTTTATTTCCAATAAAATGTTTTTATTTTATAGCCCCGCCCACTCATGCTGTTGTTCTATGTAGCGTTTGAATGCCTTCATGTAAGAAGTATAATGAAGTTAATGACCCGGATTCCTCCTCTCTGGAGGTCCGGGCTGCGGCTCAGGGGCAGGACCGGACCTCCGGGTTTAATCTGGCCACGGCAGACAGCAGAGCTGTGATTGGTCAATCTTATTTTTAATGCATGTGTACAACACAGAGAAACATGAATATTCATGAGTTTGTTTTGAAAATGTGACTTTTTCACATCTGTGGAAATCAGACTTGCGCTTTTAAACCGAGTTCCGAGCTTCACGCACAGACGCAGGTGGAAGTGGGGATTTTTAATGATGAGGGAGATGTTGAGAGAAACACACACACACACACTTACACACACACACACACATACACACACATATATACACACTACACACACACACATACACATACACATATATACACACATATACATACACACACATATACACACACACACATACACACACACACACACACACACACAAATATACACACACCACACATATACACACACATACACACCACACACACACACATACACATACACATATATACACACATATACATACACACACATACACACAAATATATACACACCACACACACACACACATATACACACACACTCACACAAACACATACACATATACACGTACACACACACATATACACACACACACACACACACACACACACATACAAACACACACAAACA
>JBBJLS010072241.1:0-10523 GCA_037577275.1 Bryconaethiops microstoma
CCTTTTGAGTCTTGGTTCCTCCCAAGGTTTCTTCCTCCAGCTGAGGGAGTTTTTCCTCGCCTCTGTCGCCTTTGGCTCACTCACTCGGGGCTCGGAGCTGGACTTTATAAAGCTGCTTTGTGACAACCTGGTTGTAAAAAGCGCTATATAAATAAAATTGAATTGAATTGTATTGAATATCAAAATAAGATTATGGTTGTTAAGTGAAGATTTGCTCAAATTTAAAAAGCTACGGTACATGTTTTGTTTGTATTTATAGGTATAAAGTCAAATATTTGTAATTAATTTATTTTGTGTGAATTTTTTTTTTAATGTATTGTAAATTATACAGTAAACTGTTGAGACATCTGTTCCCAGCAAAATACATTTAAATCATGTGCTGTGATTTAAAACCAAGTGTCTTATAATAAATTGTATTGTAGTACTGTGTAGTCCTTGCTTCAAATTATTTAGTAATTTGACTGTCACACTGTGTCTTCCCTCAGGTCCAAGTGCAGATTTCTGAGTCACTGCAGGTGGCTCAGGCTCTGGCGGGTGATGTGGACTGCCACGTGTTTCCTTTTAGTGAGTTTGGGAAAGGCCACATGAAAAAGCTGAAAATCAGTCCGGACGCCTTCATTCAGATTGCACTTCAGCTCGCCTACTACCGGGTATACTGTATACTGCTCTCACTCTCTTTAAATTATACACGCATTCTTGAAAAATTAGATAATTGGTTCAAAACACGGTGGGCGTATTTTTTAGCCTTTTTACAGCCCACTTCATGGTACACTACGGCATTCACCACCCTACTCACATTGCCGGTTGAACACAATGACCAGTTGTGCCTCTGTCACGAATCTGGTGAACACCAGACTATCAGCAGCACATTTTACGTAAAGGCATTTACAGATTTGGCATAAAGTCAAGAGACAGAGACTTTGTTGCCTGCAAATGGAAGGCAGTTGGTCACGCAAAAGGAGAGAGGGAGTCCAAATTGGGCTCTGAGAGATGGGCCTGAGACGTGGTGGATGTTTTCAGGTTGTCGAGGTTGATTAACGGAGCATAGATGAGTTTGCATGGCCTACTATGCTAGAGTGAGATTTATGGGAGGTTGCATATCTTGCATATCTTGATGTTTGTAAGACGTTTTGAAAAACCACTGGTGTTTTGTGGTGAATTTTGGAGGGTGTGGGAAGCTGAATGGGTTATTACAGCCAGAAAACTGCAGTGGCTGTCTTCATTGTTATAGTGCGGAGAATGGACACAGGTGAAAACAATATTTTAACAAACGTGTCTCTCGCATCCATTTCTGCTGAATAATCATAGAATCATTGTTTTCTTGCCACTTTGTTCACTAAGCCAGTGGTTGTCCAACCAATGCCCAGGAACCCCCAAATGTTCCATATTTTTGATTCATTTGAAAAATGAGTACCTTCCGTTTTGGAATAACGCTATCCCACGCTGTCGTTCGGTATTGGTAGGTAAACGTTAGCTTTGGGGCGGACAATAGGTTTGGACTTTGTGACAGGCCATAATAACTCAACATTGCACTGAACACTGGGATATATGCTTTACTTACCGCCACTTTGAGGCTGTATTGGGGAAAAAGTATGTTTCGTTGAGTCAGATAGGTTTATTGTCATTTCAGCCATATACGCAGTACACAGTGAAATCAAATTTTCCTCCAGGACCGTGGGGAAACACAAGAACAGAAACTGAAGCACCAAAAGACTATATAAGGGCAGAGAGGACAAAATACAAAGAGCATAAAGAGAGCAATAGAGTGCAACAAAAACAACCAAACAGAAGTAGGCACATGTTTGTTGCAGACAGAAGAGTTCAGTGTGTAAATGCATGTGAGGGGTGAGTGGGGACAGCCACAATGCTGATGGCTTTTTGTATGCAGTGTGTGGTATAACTGTCCATGACAGAGGGGGATTGAGATACTGGTGGTCTTCTCAGCTATAATCACCACACTCTGGCGTGTCTTTTCATGGAGTGATCTCTTTTTTTCTGTCAATACAGTACTCAGCATGCGCATGCACACAGAGAGTCCAAGCACTACAGCAATGAGGAAATGGCTGTGGTCTGATATTCAGCTTCCTTTCAATAGCATTAAACATTTGGTTTCTGCATTAGCTGTCTGGTGGAAAGGGAAAAAAAAAATCATTTTTAACAGCTCACCCTCATGGATTTACCCCGAAGCAGTTATAATTTTTATAGTTCCTCCCACCTTCAAACAGTAGAACAATCCCTACTGTTTGAAGGTGGGAGGAACTTTAAAAATAATATTACAATAATGACTAGAGATGTCTGTAGATCCACTGTTTGGAAGTAGGCAATTTTTCAACAGATGAAGAAATGTCTTTTGTATTTTAACAGTGTATTCATGTTATACAGTTAATATGAAACTCTTATACTGTTTGTTATTATATCTCAGTAGATCTTTTTATGCCAGCAAGAAATTCATAAACCAAGTGTGTGTGTGTGTGTGTGTGTGTACAGGACAGAGGTTCTTTCTGTCTGACATACGAGGCCTCTATGACGCGACTGTTTCGCGAGGGCCGCACTGAAACCGTGCGCTCCTGCAGTAATGAAAGCTGCGCCTTCGTCTTGGCTCTGGAGGAGGGAAAGGTACTGGCATGTCACCAACACAGCCATCCAGCTACTGTGCTGTTTCTTACACTACATTATACACTACATAATAATTCATTACCTTCAAGTGCTTGGCCCAAATCATGGAAAACATTTCCCTAACCTATGCACTCCTTATATGGAAACAAAACTGAAACAGCCGATGTTGAATAAATCATGGAGATGATGTTACACATTTATATGTGACCACCTGATCAGCCTATGGCAGTTTATTCCCAGCCATTTCTGCTGAAGCGATGCAGAGTACTGTTCCTGCAGACAATCTGTTAATAGAATTTCATATACAGGACAGCTAATTGTAATAGAGGCCATTTCTACAGCCACACCTGGTGGCCTAGTGGTTAGGGAGTTGTCCCTGTGATCAGAAGGTTGTGGGTTCAAATCCCACAACGGCTAGTGGCACCTCTGAGGTTCCCTTGAGCAAAGTACTGTCCCCAAACGTTGCTTGTTTCTGGCTGCCCGTTGCTTCACTTGGTGAATGGATTAAATGCAGTGAAAGAATTTCGTGCTGTGGTGTGTTCACATATGACAAAACGACACTTTACGTACAGGCAAAAGATCAAACATTCCCAGTAAAATGATACATTTAATTGATCATCTAATAAAATAATTATTGTTCTCTAAAGAGCACACTGAAATACAGTGTTGTGAAAAAGTATTTGCCCCCTTCCTGATTTCTTGTTTTTTTGCATGTTTCTCATGCTTAAATGTTTCAGATTATCAAACAAATTTAAATATTAAGCAAAGATAACCCAATAAACACAAAATGCAATTTTCAAGTGACAATTTTATTTATTAAGGAAAAAAACTATCCAAACCTACATGGCCCTATGTGAAAAAGTAATTGCCCCATTGAAAATCATGAAGTAACTTTGGTTAATCACATTGTTTGGAAGGCTGAGTGCAATTCCACTAGCCACAGCCAGGCCTGATTACTTCCAGACCTGCTGAATCCAGAGATCACTTAAAAAGTAGACTAAAAGATCCCAGAAAAGGAGAGACATCATGCCCAGAAAAGGAGAGACACCCATTCATCTAATGAAATTTGGGAATGGGTAAGAAACAAAGTAATTGACATCTATCGAGCTGGAAAAGAATACAAAACCATGTCTAAAGCTCTGGGACTCCTGCGAACCACGGTGAGGGCCATCATTCACAAATAGAGAAAACATGGAACGGGGTGAACCTTCCTAGGAGTGGCCACCCTACAAAAATTACCCCAAGAGCTCAGCGATGACTCACCCAGGGAGTCACAAAAGAACCTAGAACAACATCTAATCAACTGCAGGCCTCACGTGTTCATGACTCAACTATAAGAAAGAGACTGCGCAAAAATGGCCTGCATGGCCATTTCAGGCAAAAACCACTGCTGACCAAAAAGAACATGAAGCCTTGTCGCACTTTTTGCCAAAAAAATGTCTGGATGATCCCCAAGTCTTTTGGGACAATATTCTGTGGGCTGACGAAACAAAAGTTAAACTTTTTGGGAGGTGTGCATACCGTTACATCTGGCGTAAAAGTAACAGAGCATTTCAGACAAAGAACATCATACCAACAGTCAAGCATGGTGGTGGTAGTGTGATTGTCTGGGGCTGCTTTGCTGCTTCAGGGACTGGACGACTTGCTGTTATTGATGGAACCATGAATTCTGCTCTCTGCTAAAAAATCCTGAAGGAGAATGTCTTGCCATCAGTTAGTGACCTCAAGCTGAAGCGCACTTGGGTTCTGCAGCAGGACAACGATCCAAAACACACCAGCACGTCCACCTCTGAATGGCTTAACAAAAGCAAAATGAAGGTTTTGGAGTGGCCTAGTCAAAGTCCGGACTTGAATCCAACTGAGATGCTGTGGCATGACCTTAAAAAGGCAGTTCATGCTTGGAAACCCTCCAATATGGCTGAATTAAAAGAATTCTCCAAAGAAGAGTGGGCCAGGATTCCTCTGCAGCGATGTGAGACTCATTGCCAGTTATTGCAAACGCTTAATTGCATGTAGGTTTGGATAGTTTTTTTCCTTAATAAATAAAATCATCACTTAAAATCTGCATTTTGTGTGTTTGTGTTATCTTTGTCTAGTATTCAGATTTGTTTGATAACCTGAAACATTTAAGTGTGACAAACATACGAAAAAACAAGAAATCAGGAAGAGGGCAAATACATTTTCACAGCACTGTAAGGCATGTTCTGTACATTTTAGTGCAGTTTTGTTTATTTGCTGAGTTCTGCATAATTGTAAACGTCAAATTTTTATTTGATATTTTATGTTCAGGAGGTAAACAGTAATTTTGCATGAAAAAGTGCAAAAAAGTGTTCTGTTATTACTGGTTAGTAAATCAACTAATCGTTTGGCTGCAGAAAAGGCACAGTAACAAAAATAGCCTGTTAATCTGGTATGTAAAAAGATAACAGCACACTATTAAGGAAAGAAAAATGTAGGAAAAAATGTGCCCTTAAAAGGCAGAAGGACAGCCAGACCACTATAACAGTGATTAGTATCAGTATGTAGCCCTAAGACTGATGTAATACTAATGGAAAACCCAAGGCCAGACTAGAGACTCTTTGACTGGGGTGCAATTAAATTATTGTTCTGTGATGTTCTCATTAGGGACATGAGCACTGCTGCAGGCTGTTGCGCAAGGCTGCTGAAAAACATCAGAACCTCTACCGTCTGGCAATGACTGGATCAGGCATCGACAGACACCTTTTCTGCCTGTATGTGGTCTCCAAATACCTAGGGGTTGAATCTCTTTTCCTCAACGAGGTAAGTGTAGGGAGATGTAAACGTACCTTAAGGTGAAACACCAAAAAGCTACCCAAATTTGTAAAGGTGAATCGACATATGTCATGACAATAAGCAAGATATTTAAAAAGTACTCCCCCTTCCATAGCAACATTTGGTAATTGTTGATTTGATCACTTAAAGGTGGTTAAAATCTGCTCTAATTGTGTTTCACTTATGCTAAGCAACTTAAACTGCTTCACATTCATATGAGGTCACAATACATGTATAAAATACACATATATTTTAAGTTAGAATGAAGCTAGAAGAATGATATCCTAAATTCAGAAGTTTTAAAAAGTGGTGGTCAAATCCCATGTCAGGCAACTTCAAATAATGTGATTGTAAACTGATAAAAGCAGGATATGCTATTTTAAAATTTAAAAACCTGTTTTTTTCCTGCAATGTTCTGGTTTCTAGTCTGTAGTATTAAAGTCTATGCCAAATAGGTTATTATAATATCAAATGAATAAAAGTATTAACATGATTATATTTCTGAATAGTAGACCACTGATGTTTAAAATTTAGAAAGTTCAGGATGATTTCAAATACAGGTGACTGTCTAAGAAAAAAACTTAGACTGAAATGAAGAAGTGGGGGTGGGAGGCTTTTAAAACTAAGTGAGTCAGTGGAACTACAGGGGGAAAAAGTGTGTGTGTGTTTGTGTGCATCCTGTAGGTGTTGTCCGAGCCCTGGCGTCTCTCCACCTCGCAGACTCCTGTACAGCAGCTGGAACTGTTTGACCTAGTTAACCACCCTGAGTTCATCTCACTAGGGGGAGGCTTTGGCCCGGTAAATAAGACACATATCTGTCATCAATATAAAATGTTTTTAAACATTATTAAAAATATGTGGTTTAATTTCTCTTTCAGGTGGCTGATGATGGCTACGGTGTGTCCTACATCATCGTTGGCGAGAACATGGTCAACTTCCACGTGTCTTGCAAACACTCCTGCAAAGAGACTGTGAGTGTGTGTGTCTAACACTCACACAACAAAACACTAGAACCTAGAACCTTCCAACACTTTAACAGCAAGTTATATTCAGTGGAGTATATCATGCGTTTTGTTGGAAATTGTCAGACTTTGAAAGTGAATACAAATTTCACATGCAGGACTTGGCTTTGAGTTCATCTTTTGGTCAGCTTTAACACTCAAATGTGGATTGAAGGGCTTCATATATATGCACAGTTTGCTAGATTGCTAGTAACCCACTCAGACAGTTTTCTGATTCTCATAACAGTCTTGCAGCTATAAATTAAAAAGGCTGTTGAACTCATTTAGAGATGGTACTAAACAGTTAAAAGAACTTCTGACTAAACTATGGGTGCTTTCATCCCCTACCTTGCCTCTGTCTGGAACTGACAAAAATAGCTGGTCTCAGTTCAGATCAAACTGAACCATTCGTTTTCAGGGTGAAAACACTTTTGGGAGGACTCAGGCTTTTGGACCAATAACATGAAGTTGAGGAAGGCAATCAAATGAAAAGGACTGTAAAAGAAGTTCAAATAAGCTACAGTAGCACATAAGAGAAGGATCAGACAAAGTATTTAACTGTAATTTGGTCTGGTGAAAAAGTCTTCTTGAATATTGTATAAACATTGAGAGAGAGAATTAGAGAGCAGGGGAGAGGGAAAAAGGGGGAGAGAGAAACAGTTCCATTACCAGTTTTCCAGTCCCACGCCGGAGTCTGACAGTTTTCCAACTCCAAACTAACTAGTCATGTTTTGTGCAGTGTTATGTTACATTAAATAACCCCTGCTTTTACATCCTTTCTCCTTTTTTTATATCTTTTCTCCTTTTGCCTTCAGGACTCTCATAGGTTTGGCTCTGAGATTCGACGGGCCTTATTGGACCTCATGACTCTGCTTGGCACGGGATCTAGTGGACCAGCACAAGAGAAGAAACAGATCTAAACTGAGAGAGAGAGTGATTGAGTGTGTGAGAGAGTGAATGAGCATGTGAGAGAGTTTTTAGATAATATGTGGCAGTGAGTGAACAAGTAGAAATGTATTCATATCTGACTTGAGCACTGGTTCAAAATGAGCTGGATTTGTTCTACCATTGGAGCCTCTGTAGTGTAACCCTTAAGATTTGATTGCTCAGTTGTTTCAGGATAAAGTTCCTGTGTAATTTCCCCAAATTCCCACCAAAGACTGAAATGTCATAGGCTTAATGTTCAAATTTCAGTGGATAATTACAGGTCATTTTTACAACAGGACTGTTATTACTGAGAAATCTCTGTGTCACTCCACAATTATTACGGTCAAAACTACACACACACAGCACATTTATACTGGATTGAAATTACTCCACAATTATTACTGTCAAAACTACACATACACTTCGGATTCATACTGGATTCAAATGAAATCATGTTTATTACGGTCAAAACTACACATACAGCAGATTCATACTGGATTGAAATCACTCCACGATTATTACTGTCAAAACTACACACACACACACAGCAGATTCATACTGGATTGAAATCACTCCACGATTATTACTGTCAAAACTACACACACACACAGCAGATTCATACTGGATTCTAATCACTTCACAGTTATTCTTGCCAAGCGGTACACACTACACACTCTGCAGATTCATGCTGGGTTAAAACTACTCCACAATTATTACCCTCAGATTTTAAAAACTACACACACTGCAGATTTGTACTGGATTGAAGCCTCAAATCTCACAAATAATCACTTAAATTACAGGTCCCAACTAGTTGAAACAAATCCAGCTCAAGTGTGGCAATAGAAGCAAAAACAATGCAAACATGTAAACTTTTCACTAAATAGAACAGAATGGCTGTATAAAGAGAACAGCAAAAGTAAATGCTGAGAGTGGAGTAAAGTGACTGAGGAGAGTGACGAGAAAAAGAAAATTAGCTCTTTTCTTTGATTTCTGAAAGTCACTGATCCTTAAATGTGTTAAACTGGTTCTTTCCTATTAATTTTTTTTTAATTTTCAGTTGCATGGAAGCTCAGTGGATCCATTCCATTACTGGACATTGCAAGTGACTTCCTGTTTCTGCTTTAACAATGCAACCCTTTTCAGACCCGCATGTGTTTATTTCAACATGAGCAGATAAGTGAAGGGGGGGGGGGGGGACTGATAACCAAATGAGATAGGCCTGTTTTCTTTCCTTTTATTATATCTTCATCTGTAGTGTAAATGTAGGCAGGAAAGGCCTGTGGATGGCTTTGAAAAAATAAAAAAAAAGTAAAACAAATTGGTGTTCATATGAACAGTGTTTTATTCATACAGAATTGCAGGTATGCTCTGGACAAAACATGTTCTGCTAGAAAATCTTGAGTCCTGCATTCATGTGCATGTTACTTTGACACAAGCCACCAAACTAAACATTGGTGCAGATCAAGTTGTCCCCTTCCCGGCTCAGTATGTGGAACAGTTTGAGGAACATCACAAAAGTTCAAGATCTTAATTTGCTCTCCAAATTCCCCAGATCTTAGTCAGCTCCAGCATATTTGGGATGTGCTGGACAAACTAGTCTAATCCCTGGAGGCCCACCTCACAACTTACAGGATCTGCTGGTAAAATCTTGGTGCAGAGGTCTTGTGGAGTCCATGTTTTGATGGATCACGGCTGTTTTCGTGGCACAAGGGGACCTGCACAATATTAGGCAGATGGATTTAATGCTATGGCTGATATCTTTGTGTATATCTTTGACACATTTATTAATGCTTAAGCTAGACTTAAAGAACCTGTATTATCAAAATCCTGCAGGGATGTAGAACATAAACACTTAAGGTTTCATTGTTAATGTGCCACTTACCCCACAGCCCATGTATGTAAATATAACTTCAGAAACCGCCTGTTTTGAATCCATTTGTTTTTGAGTTGTTTTCTACACCCGCACATTTACATATCTATCTATAGAGAGTCTGCAGGCAGCGCCACCGTGGGCGCAGGTCACTGCGGTTACACCCACCCAGTAGCAGCGTGAGTGTTTGGCTCGAATACTGATGAAACAATTGTTTATCTGCTGAAGTTGAAGGCAGTTGGTCTAGACTGTGATGCTTACAACTTCCCAAAGGACCATTGGTCCCTGTTCATTAACAAGTAGCTCATGAGGGGTGTGAAAGAAAGTAGCAAGCGTGTTGAAACAAGTGTGTGCATGTTGTGATATATCTTAAGGTCACTAATGCGTGGTTGTGACTCAGTGCCAGTCTAACATTCCAAAAGACGTCAGGATGTCAGGATGTCCTCTCAGCAAGTGCACCAGTTCACCTGTCACATCAACCACAGGCTGCCCTCCAAAAATGTGGGTTCCCACATCTGAACCATCCACCCTAAAGTCCTGGCCTGGCTCCCTCAGATTATCTCCTGTTCTGAGTTTTAAAGAAATCTCCACATTGACAGCGGTTTACAAGTGATGAAGCCGTCAAGGCAGCTGTGATGTCCTGGTTTGAGGGTCCAATAGATTTTTCTTCAAAAGCCCTAAAGTCATTACAAGAAAAGTGGATTTATTGAAAAGTAAAACCAAAAATATTTGAAAACTTTTCTTTATTATTGAGGTAGATAAATTCTTGAACATCCCTTGTGCCTGTATTGGTGTAATTCCAGAGGAATTACTCCTTTTAGGAGAAAGAGCAAAAGAAAAAACGACTTAAGACAAGTTCTACTGTTTTCATCGTCTTTTCAGTTTCTTTAACAACCTTATGGATCTCGAGACTTGAACTGTTGAACAGACTAATTTATAAGACAGACATATTTTATTTTGGAACTTCTGGTTTATCTGAAGATCTGGTGATCTGAGCTGAAAGATCAGAGCAGTGAGAGAAAAATGTAATGAACTGGGATCAGGCTGAGATTAGAGGAAGTTCAGTTCTGTTTAGGAGAAACAAGATAATTTTCCTTCTTTGCTGCTGTTTACCTCTGTTTGTTCCTGCATTTTCCTCATTGATTGGCACTGTGGAAGTCTGAGAGACCACACACTGCATCCATACAGCCCTCACACACCCTCTTCTCCCTCACACACCCCTCACACACCCTCTTCTAACCTCACACACCCTCTTCTCCCTCACACACCCCTCACACACCCTCTTCTAACCTCACACACCCTCTTCTCCCTCACAC